>JAFIDM010012231.1:2388456-2411331 GCA_023159025.1 Thereuonema tuberculata | reverse complement strand
GGGGGGGGGGGGGGGGGGTCCAAATTTTTTAACTACGGATAGGAGGATGACCAATGTTGGAGGGTATGTAATATTCTTAATATTATTATTTAATTAATGAGAACTTGACAATGAAATGTATTTATAACCTGTAATATCTTTATATTTTTTCTTCCCTTAGGAATGCATTCACTGAAGTTAGCGTTTTACAAGATGTTTTAAATATTGCAAAAGAGAAACGATACATGGTTTTAGATCCTGTATCTCAGGAACCCCCTGAATCTAAGCCATTAGCCCAGATGTATGCAAAAAAGAAAGTAAGTAGTTTACTGTGCGTTTGCTGAAAAAGAAACTCAATAGGAGTTTGTTAAAAGAAAAAAAACACTTTGTGACAGAGGAGTTAGTACAGAAAACTGGTTATGTTACTTGTAAATCAGCCGTTGGTAGCTTCTACATGAGAATTCAAAACAGTATTGTTGTTTTGTTGTTTTTTTTTTGTTAATTAAAATACCGTGTGTGTGTGTATATATATAAAAAGAGAATGTCACATTTTCAGTGGCATTCCCAATACACTTTGACCTATCAGACCAATATTTTGCATGGTAAGAACCGAGGACCTTATGAATGTCATAGATACTTTTTGTTTTGATTTTTTTTTTTTTTTTATTTTAATTATTTTTTTTTTTTTTTTTTTTTTTTACCCTTTTCTTCCCAATTTTGAACATTATAAAAACAGAGAAGTCTATCACCAGGCTTTATTCTCTGTATCTCAAATAGATGCGAGAGTAATAAAGTGAAAATAAAATGGACAAAACTTTAAATTTTCAAAATTTTTGAATTTTGAGTTGTACTGCCACTAAAAACAAAAAATGAAAAGAAAAGCCTTCATCATTTTATTTTAAGAAGCTCCATATTGAATTAAGTTTCATATTTTCCTTTTATTATCTGAAATCATTTCAGTTTCTTTATGTAAAAAGCAAAATATTATTAAAATTAAATTTTTTAATGATTCATAAAAAAAAAGCCATTGATTTCGAACTTTATTGTTTTTTTTTTTAATTATATTAAAATCTGTAGTAACTCATGAAAATTAACTGATAAATACAATTCATAAATTTCATAAATTTTTAATATAGAATTCCATAAGTTCAATTTTGGTTATGAAATTGAGTAAAATGAAACCTCTGACTGAAGTGCCTTTTAAAACTTACTCTTATGGGATGGGAGGGAAAATAACAAAAGTTATCTTAGCTGAATCCCTAGAACGTTGTCTGCTTAGATTATCTGCTCTCTTCTAATCCATAAGATGTGTTACTAAATGAACTATATTTCAAATGAACTTTCATATATAAGTCTAGTGGTTTGCATTTTATGTTTCAAATAATGGAGCCAGAGTTCAAAACCGTTGTATGATGTTGCTTTTTCTCTATTTTGGATGTGGCTCTATTTTAGATCTGTAACATTTTACTTCCATGGCAGATGTTTGTCTCTTTTCACAATATAAAGAGACAATTTTTCTTAATTCCCTTCTATCTGCTAGATAATGGTCTTCCCTCTAATGCAGTGAGCATATGCCGTTCTTAATATGGACAAGAAGCAATAAATATTCTGATAATTGAAGTCTTAAAACTTCATTTAAATGTTTCTCTTTTATTCAACTAATGCAAACTATTCTTCTACCAAATCACCATTTAGACATCAGAGGAAGATCTTCAACATTCCAAAAATATGAGTACAAATACTATATTACCTTTTCATCATCTGTGTTCTGGAAATATTCTAAGCCAAACTGTGATTTTTCATTAGGAAATGAAAAATAACAACGCATGTACTTCAGCTGTCTGCATTGTGAACATTCATCATGCTATCAAGATTTTATCGTTTTTTTTTATATAGAAATGGGTGCAATAGGAGAAGCAGCAGAGGAGTTTAATAATGCCATTTGACTTCCTAATGCTGAATTTATAGTATTTTTCTGATCTTGAAATATGCACTCATAAGAAAAATTCCTTTTCTATAGTAGATTTTACAAAAATATGGATTTTTCACAATTCTTATCTACAGTAATCTTCAAAACGACATATATATATATATAATAAACAAAAACACTAACACACATTTCTTCTAAAACTTCAATATTTCAGTTCTCTCACCGAGAACTTTCTTCAGGAACATAAAACAATACAAAAGGAAGAAACAAAACTTCTCCCTTCTGAAATTTGAATAAACATCATGAAATTTACCAATAGTAATGATAATAATCATTAACGTGAACACAAAAACTTAGGCCCTTGTGTCGCCATCCCCCCACCCAAGAGTGATGTCCCTGCCCCCCATAGGAGAGTGAATTTTTCACTTTACACAATATTTGTGTAGTTCTCATTTTTACCACCAGATGGATATTTGGTATTTCAGGGATTTTACTCCTTTTCAACCCCTCGGGGGGGGGGGGGTCCAGGTTCTAAGGTAGTCTATCTTTTCCGCAGGGTCCTCAAGAGTAATTCTGCAAAGTTTGGTCCAGATAGGTCAAAGGGCCTAGGAGTGTATAAAGGACAAAGAAAGAAAGAAAGAAAGAAAGATACATTCATTTATATATATATATATAATTTTAACATTGTTTTCTAAACATACCGTACATCCTTAATGTTTTTGTCAATATGAAGACCAATAGATAGCTGTTAGAATTTATACTCATTTTGTACCTCTACATCTGATTTTATTAGACTGTTAAATTGATTATGTAACAATAAATACTTCAAGTTTGAAGATAAATTTTATGTACAATCTAAAGGTTTCCTGATGGGGAGCCCTATTTCAGGAACAATTTGTACCTCAATTGGCTGGAGGATAACGTTATTCTAAATTGGAATTTTGCAAAATATTGTAATGAGTTTTATAACTATAATTATTTTGCTTATTCTACTTTATCTTATTTACTTTTATATGGATTTTACTGTTCCAATCAATTATAATCTAATAACTTGTAAATTTCAAATTACAATCGTTAACGATCTTTTTGTTTGTTTACTTTTGAAATTCAACGGCTGAGGGTTCCCATAATTCCCTGTAATTTAAAATCTTCAGTTACGAATCACATGTTATTTTAAATCACCCAATGAACTGTTAAAGCCCTCAGCCAATGATCGATCATTGTAAATACTCTATAAAAGCCCTTGCTCTCTCTGAATAAACAGAACACAGAGAATCCAGTTAGATCCAACTTCAGTCTAATCTACTTCTTTCACGAGCCAGAGACACCAACGAAAATCACCACAATATTCTTATTTACGTTATGCTGATGATATCGTAGTGTTATGGGAAGGCGCAGATAGACAGTTTTCTAAATTCTTCAGTTTTTCTAAATTATGTTAATTCTATTGATCAAAATCTGCAATTTATGTATGAAAAAGAAGTAGATGGAAAGTTACCTTTCTTAGACATATTACTCATAAATAAGGATGTTGTGTTATGAACATTATCAAAAAAGCTACCAAAGTAATCATGTTTTAAATTTTAGATCCAATCACAATCTTGCAACAAAAAGAGCTGTAATATGTAATAACTTAAAGAGAATAACAGAATATACGGAAAACAAAAAATTATGGAAAGTAAAAATAGATGGTCTAAAAAAGAAATTGGAAATGAAAGAACATCCTAAAAATTTTATTGAAACTAATTATCAATAAATTTTTTAGGAACAGGAGAAAAAAGAAAAGCAATTGGAAAAGCAGATGTAGAGGTACAAAATGAGTATAAATTCTTACAGCTACCTATTGGTCTTCGTATTGACAAAAACATATTGACAAAAACACCTCAAATATTTTTTTATGTATCGTTGCAGTGTAATGCAATTTGGCACATTAATGATACATAAAAGAATACATAAAACATTTAATTCCCTTTTGATATATCAAAAGATATCAACTTTGCAATCTTAAATGTAACACCCTGTATATTTAGACTTATTTAAATTCTACTCGAAATTTGGAATTCAACATATATCACTTGCACATGTTTTGTTCGAATGTGTTATGTATGAGGAATATTTTTAAACACATAATTGACATCGAATGGCATTGAGTATATACCACCGGTATATGTGTTTTTATTGTATTGTATTATGTCTACATATTGTTAGTGAGTGAGGTGTGTGTGTACGTCAAGAGATGTTTTGTTGTGGTGGAAAATGGAATATTACAATTACACACGAAATGAGCAAATTGATAAGCTGTTAATGTATGAGGAGTGAAGACGAAATGGAATTGCTGCCAGTGCTCTGAATGCTGAAAGGTACCCTGACTGGCATCATTCATCTCGAAATTATTTCTGATCTACAGAAGTAGAGTATGAGCAACACCTCAACAGCTGAATAAGGTATTGCGGGAAGTAATTGAATGAGCCCAGTTATGTAGGGACGCTCATGGTGGACACTTTGAACAACTTACATGAGCCAATGTATTTCTTTTCTACATTTGTAGCTGTCATTACAATAAATATTTGTTGTAGTTCTTTCTTTTCATTCAATAAAATACAGAAATAGATAGCCAGGTTTATTTTTCAAAATTCCTTATACATAACACATTGGAATGTGCAAGTGATACATTGTTGTATTTCAATTTTCGAGTAGAATTTAAATACGTCTAAATATACAGGGCATTTCATTTAAGATTGCAAAGTTGAATACAGTGTTGAATAGAATACAGTTGAATACAAAAAGGAATACAGTGTTTTCCGTATTCTTTTGTGTATCATTACTGTGCCAAATTGCATTACACTACAAGGATACATAAAAAAAATATTTGAGGTGAAATACAATCCTATTACACCCAGTATGGTACCTGTAATATCATTTTAACCATTCATCCTGTTTCAGTTGAATATATAGTTTTAATTGATATTACATTCAGTGTTTTTATCCTCGTCTTAAGCTAAATCAGTATTTAGATTGACTGTTACATTCTGTATTTTCTACTGCAGTCATCTTTTTCTTTTATTACCTTTCTCTCAGGTTTTTTTTTTTTTTTTTTCTTTTTTTCTTTTTTTATTTATTCACTTTGAATATTTTATCCCCTATTTTTTACGTGTTTTTCGTACTATAACAATGTTTTCAATTTATCTTTTTCTATACTGAAATTTTTATTACTAAATTTTTGTATATTATTATGTTAGTTTTCCAAATTGTATATCTCTATTGGTTTGTTTTTATTATTTTATCTTTGTCACATTGGCCATTTTCTTGCATTGTTGCTTTTATTGCCATTAAATCAAATCAACCAACTAATCTCTTCAGATGAGATTGAAGAGCTAATAGGTGGTACCGTTATCAAAACTAAGTTGCTTCAAGAGCATGACATTCATATGTGCTCTTGTAGCCCTCAACACATATGAATGTCATGCTCTTGAATGTGTTGAGCATGACATTTCTATTGTTTCTATTTGTATGTCATTGCTGTGTAATTTTCTTAGCTTCAGTCTCTAAACCACTAGTTCTTAAAGAGCTTAAAATCTTACTATAGAAAAAAAAAAAAAAAAAAAGTGCAAGAAAAGAAGAGGTTGTAATTGATTTTAGTGACAACATACAATGGTTTGTCTTTTTATTCGGTTTATTGACATGAAGAGGCACCTCATATACTGATAAATCAGTGTAAATATATATTAACATTTTTTTCACTTAATAGAAATGTTTTAGAAGCACTTTTTTTTTTTTCTTATTCAGTCACTGGCTGGAGCAGCACAAATACTGTTAAACGGTGCTGAACGTCTTCGGACTTCTCAACTGGAAATTTCACGCAAAATGAATGTTCCAGATTTTCACTTGGAATTATTGAGGTTAAGGCAGAATTGGCGATTAAAAAAAGTAGGGAATACAATATTAGGAGATTTAAGTTATAAAACAGGTAAGAATAGTCAAAGAATATTATAGTAAAATCATTCACTTCCTGACCAAAATTATTTCTTTAATTTTCACTCCATCCCTTGTTATATTCTGGGTTTTGGAGGGGATTGTGATCCTAGTTCTAAGACGACTGCACTAGAAATTTAAATTGCTATAAATTTTATTCCAGTTTATTGCTTCTCGCTCTAAACTGACTGACCTTACATTAGTAAAATCTGACCAAAATTGTGATATTTACTGTGCTTTAATTTGATGTTCCATATATTATATTTATTGCAGGAATTTCCTTGTTAACATTGTTTCTGGATATAGTCAACCATACTTGCACTATTTACACTTTAATCATATAAAAAACACATGAAAAACTCACAGCAGTAAAGAGGACTTGAAAGTTTTGTGAGTTTTTTTGTGTGTTTTTTATACACTCGTGTGTGAAAAATGCAGCACCATGAAGGAAACATGCAAATGAAGTGAAACTTACAGGAAATGATATGCAAATGATTAAAATTTGGGAATGATTGCGCATGCCTAGACTCAGCAGTGCCCTCTGAACTGTTGTGTAAGAGCTTATAAGTAGAAGACTGTTGTGGATCCAGACAAGTAATTTTTTATTGTCAGTGAGCTGCACAGGTACCTGCTGAAGTCAGTTTGCCTTGTCGACGTCAAAGGGCACCTTTTAAGCAAGCTACGGAGTTTGAACGGCATCGAATGATCGGCTTGTGTGAAGAAGGATTTTCATACTGCGAAATTGCTGCTAGTACGGGGCATAAATGCCACGACAACGATGCAAGTGTGGAAGCAGTGGACTGACAAGAACAGGATGAGTCAAAAATCCAGAAATGGACCACAAAATGTGACGACACCACCTGATGACAGACTTGTCGTCCGCATGGCAGTGCTTCTTCTCGAGTGTTAGCACAACTTTGGAACACTGCAACAGATCTGACATTGTCTGGTTCCGCGGCATCTGCTGCACATAGGACTGCGTGCATGCATTCCTTTGCCGAGTATTCCTTTGGGCCTGAACTATTGACGCTTCAGGCTACAATGTGCTCACAAACACACCACTGATGTGCAGATTGGCACCATGTCGTGTTTTCGGACAAGTCCCGCTTCAACTTAGATTACAATGATGGTCGCATATGCATTAGATGATATCAAGGTGAGCACCATCTTCCAGACTGCATTGTCCAGCGTCATACTGCACAAACGATAGGTGTGACGTTTTGGGGAGCAATTGGGTATCATAGGCGATCTTGGCTGCTAAAAATTGTGGGCACTCTCAACAGCATCCCTGCTACATCATGGAAGTTATAGAGGCTAAAGTCGTACCCTTCCTTCAGCACATTCCTGGAGCCATATTCCAACAAGACAATGCCCAACCACATGTTGCCAAAAACATCGAGGCTGTCTTCATAGCAAGGCATACACCCCTTCTTCCCTGGCCTGCATATTTGCCTGATATGTCACCTATTGAACATGTTTTGGATATGGTCACTCAGCAACTAGCCCGTAATTGTCATCCAGCAGCCAATACCGATGAACTGTGGACTATGATAGAAGTGATAGAAGCAGCCTGGTAGGCAATATCCCAGTAATACATACAAGGCCTATTTGATTCGATGCCTCAGCATATAGCAGCTCTTATTGCAACTCATGGAGGGTTTACACCAAACTGATTTATTGTAAGTACTGTTGTTGCATTGCTCAGAAACTTTAATTGTTTGTTTGGATCACTATTAGTAATGTGTGTAAAAAAGTTTTTTTCCATTCTGATGGTTCCTTCGTGGTGTTGTAATTTTCACCAACATGAGTGTATTTTTAAACTGTAAATAGTGCAAGTATGGTTGCTGTAGCCATATGAATTTTAAACTGCACTTTAAATCCTTTTTGCTTCTTAATTCATGGGGAGAGTGAAGGTACCTAGGATTGCTGAGAACTACTCATTCATTGCAAACACTGTGTCATTTGATTGGGGAAATCTCCTGCAGTGCAAAGTTTGCAAAGAATGTTAATAATTTTCTCTGAATTTTTTTCCAATTTTGGTAGCATCGGGCAGTAAGACAGGCAGTATAAATAACAGCAGTATAGCTGGGGAAAAGTTAATTGTTTTATTTTATTTTTTAATTACTTTTAATAAATATAACGGACTTTTGCTAGATATTTGTTCATTAGTTTTTAATTCAAGTTTAGTAAATTTTAAGAGTTTAGGTAATATGATATCTCTGGTTCTTTTCCTATTGTTTTCCACTAATTAATTCTCTAGATACTTTCTCTTCTCATTTCCTTTATTGAATTGCGTTATGACAAATTATGATTTTTTCTGACATCTTAACCGAGTAACATCTAGAGTTTACAATCTAGGACAGATACGTTTTGAACTAATGTGTCTTATCGGTAGGGAAGCTTATATGATCTGAATTAATTTGGTAAAAATCACTTGGAGAAGAATCAGATCTTATAGTGAGAGTGCTACAAGGAAGAGGCTTTTTGATCTTTTGTCCTAACCCAGTTGACAGGGTGATACCGTGAAATAGATTTGTCCTGGAATTCTTGGGAAGATATAAAAAAACTCTTGACTTCTGTGGTAAGAAATCAGAAAATTTCGAATTTGCTGTAAAATACTTTTAGCATAGCGAATAGAATAGAAAGTGTGATCACTCTCATAGTACCTATGTTGTTACGAGCCCATCGGTATCACTGCCAGTAAATGGAGTCTGACAGTAAATGAACATTGTCTTCTTATAGGAATGACCACTTCACTAATTTTAAATATAATGTCAGACGTAATTTACAGGAGTTGCTTATTACATTATTAGTAAGTATTATTGACCATGTTGTGCGCACAAGTCACAAAGTACATGCTAAGAATTCAGTCTCAGATTCACTGTTTCTGCAACAAAAGCAAAATCTGCCAACTTAGAAAATTGGCTCCTTCATGACACAATTGTATCTTAATAGAGAGGAAACATTATTATTATTATTATTATTGGTATTTCTTTTCAGTGTATTTAATCTGATCTTTGTTACTGTGTTACTCATTCTATTATTCATGCAAAAATCTTATCTAATGAAAGGAAATAATTTTAAATTCATAAGGATGATGTTACATTTTAACACTTTCAGGTCTAACCCTTTGCTCCCATGCCTTTTCCCACAGGTTAGGCTACTTTTGCACATTTTTAAAGTGCATTTATCATGAACACAAATATAATTGGAAATTGACTTTGTATCAGTGAAAATCAAAATCAAATTTAACGTGTGTAACAAGATTATTACATAAATAAAGCACATCTTCATGGTAATCTCCTTGTTAACTTTTTTTACTTCATAACGATATTCCGATTGATCTTCCCGATCATTCTTCTTCAGGTTATAAATAATAAATAAAGGAGGAAATAAAACTATTTTCTCCGTACAAATTCAAACAGTGAATTCGAATTTACAAATATTAATATTAGTACATGATGTCATTCATTATTACATGATATCATTCGTTTTTACATTTTTTGACTGTTACAAATTGACTGTTACAATTTTTTGTTTTTGTTCAATTTATCCTTAAAAATTCTTAAGGATAAATTTGAAACTTTCAGCGATTTATCTTTGTTAAAGCATCTATTTGAGTTGATGTAACAAGATTCTATTAGTAATCTATCTATTTCGTCACTGCATTTATGTATAACTTTCACTATTGGATCTGGGTTGTGGTTAGAATTTATAGCATGACATGCCCAACGTGATAAGTTCGGTTGTCTATTTCTATAAGCCCTAATATGCTCAGACAGTCTTTCTTTAAGAGTTCTAGCAGATTATTACATAAAAGAAACAGAATCGCACATAACTAAACAAAAATTCACTGAGCTAATTTTGGAATTTGTACTTGGAATCAGAGACAGTACTGTTTTGAGTTGCTAGACTCTCATCAGTCCGGCTTGTACAGAATACCCTTGCTCAGTGAAATGGAACATTATACAAAATGGACAAACAGAGAGCACAATGACCCTTCAATAAAAAAATCAAAAAAAAATCATCAAAAATGAATAAAGAATAAAAGGGGTTAATAACCAATCCCTGCTTAGCTTATGAAGGATTTTACATAATAATCTTGTTATGCACGTTAAATTTGATTTTGATACTAACCTTTTAAGTGGTCACACTTTCTATTCTATTCGCTATGCTAATATGTTAATCATGAAATAAACAGCATAGAAAAAGGGTGAGATACTGACAGTTTCAGAATATAGGAGTGGGCCTTCACTATACTTCACCTTGTGTTGTCCTAAATGTTTCTGCTGTTCCTGACAATGTAGTTCACCCAATATTACGAAACTGTTGCCTCTTTCTCTTTCTTACGCTGTTTATTTCATGTTTCCGAAGTAAGTGCGTTTCATTTCCTATTTATTATCTTTATTTCATAATCACATGTTAAGCCTTCTCATTCATATGAAATATAAAGGTAAATTTTAGTGCAATTTGGTCAGCAATGTAAGGCATTGAAAAATGTCTGCAGATTGATAGATTAAAACATGGGAAGAGAGCTGTTGATAATAGCCAAATCATATGATCCAACTTTTCGTAATTCTTTTGATTCACTGAAACAAAGTCATAGCTTTTGATGATATGCTTCTATCATTTGATTTGGTAGCTCCCAGATCTAACAGTCATAGAAATGTTCATGTGAATGATGCTTCTTTTTAAAGTCTTTTAAAGCCAAGAACCAATCATTGAAACAATCAAAAACTTTCGACTTTCAGTTTTTATTAAAGGTGAAAGCCACTTTTAGACAACGCAATTTCCGTAAAATATTGAATGTCTTTTAGCAAGTTGTCAATCTTTTCAAAGCTAAATGTACAAGGTGATTCAAATTAAATTATCCCTATGTAGAGCACTCTGGAGAGAGAGAACTGGTGGCCAAAACAATGTCAGACTTAGACTGTATACATTCCAGATCATGTGGAAAAGATTTATGAATAAAAAAAATTAGTTGAAAAAATGACCGTCAGGAGGAAATAGGGCACTGCAAACACTTGTTAAAATTTGCATAGAGCATAAGGTTTCGAATCGGGTATAAAATTAAGTGTGAGGCTGTTGAAGACATTCTTCGATGTGTGCGATGGTTCTAAAATTGCTAGAACTTGCCTTACTTTTAAAGTTATTCTACCAGCACAGCTGCAGCACTTTGCGAGTACAGGCACCGCAAATCATTGCTGATAGGTCCACTGACACCATGTGCATTGTGATGCTTGGTTCATCGATTTGAGGAGAAGGGTAGCTTCACAGTCCGAACAGAAAGGGCATAAACCTACGATACCTCAAGTGGCCGAAGACATTGCAACGGCAGTCATTGAGCAGTCGCATGAAAATGTTGCAGGTAAGTGCTCGTACCATAACAACGCAGTTAGATGTACCATACACAACAGTATGGAGATGTTTGTGTAAAGCATTGCATAACTATCCTTATAAGCTCAGCATCCTCCAAGAGTTGCAACCTGGCAATGGCAATATTCGAGAAACATTTGATTTCATTCGCATGCAAGTGGATGAGGATTGGTGCTGGAACATCCTGTGGAGCTCATTTTCATGTTTGTGGAACAGTGAACTTGCAAAACTGCTGCATCTGGGCTGCAAAGAATCCTCATCAGTTTCAACAGATTTCTTTATATTCATTGAAGGTAACAGTATGCATAGGGTTTATGGCCACATTTCTGATCGGCCTGTTCTTCTTCTTCTTCATTCAAGCTTCCAGGGTCAGATGACTCCAATGGCTCAATATCTCTTATATCTTGTTGCTGCCAGCGCCCGGTACTGATAATTTTTCAGCAGAGTTGTCAGTTAATGTTGGATCCTAATATCTCTACCAGATTTTTTCTGACTACATGGGACAATGCAATGCAGCAGAACGTGTTCTATGCTTTATTCCTCGACTCCACAAACAATACACATTCCTGATTTGGCAATGTTACAATGTTTAAGGTATGCTTGCTTCACTAAATGGCCTATCCTTGCACAAGCAGCAAAAGTGGCTACTAAACTGATAAATGTAGTCCTAATGTGACTGTGGGCGAAGTTACTGCAAACGAGACTCTGGGGTATTTCCCACATCATAAAAGAGAGATAGAAGAGGCCTTTTGCGTCCTATTGTTCAGGAATCGTCTTCAGGTGTGAGAGCGTATAAGTGGCATATTCTCAAAGCAGGATCCACCTCAGTCAACTTAAATGATGGGCTAGGCCTCCACCAAATTTGGAAATGGCATCTCTTCCCCAACACGCACAAGTTGGTAAACGACGATCTCTCTTCGGTCCGCCGGTTTTCCCGCCCAAACTAATCTTCCCACCAACTCCCACCTTCCCGCGAAAACCAAGGTTTTCCCCGCTCCTATCTGACCTATCTCTCTTCCGTCCTCCTTTTCTAACTACTTATACCTCTCCCACCTCTTTACCTCAGACCTGAAGATGATTCCTGAATGAACGATAGGATGCGAAAGGCCTCGTCTATCTCTCTTTTATGTGGAAAATACCCCAGAGTCTCGTTTGCAGTAAACTGGTAACTCTCCAATAGGATGTATGCTGCCGAATTTTGGTTGAATTTTGAAAAGGGATCGGTCAGTCACTGAATTTTACCATGGACTGATAAAATCCCTTTTTCCCATAGCTATGTAACCACTTATCATTTTCTCATTGGAGGAGCGAGTTGTAGTCCACAAGACAGGCCAGCCAATCTGTCTGCTTCGTCATTGCCAGGGACTCCACAGTGACCAGGTATCCACTGGATCCTAATATCTTTCTCAGTGAGTTTCTCCAGAAAATTATATATTTCCTGGGTATGGTAGAAGTAATCGTTCAATCAGTGAGCTTTTAATAATTGTAAATACTAATAATTGCCTGTTTTTCTTCGAGGAAATCCATCCAACCAGATCTGTGACCTGTACAGTAACTGCAACTCATTATTGGGACATATTGCATGGTTTCGTTATCCCGCACTTCCAGCAAAGAGAATGCCAACACACCAACATTTATGTAAGATAGAGCACCTCCCCACATAGGATGCAATGCTCAATAGTTGCTGCGACAACATTTCACAAAGGATAAAACCACCAGTCGCACATTCCCAACTGATGGCCACCATGTTCACCAGACCTTAACCCCTGTTTTTGGCTTTGGGCTTTTATTGGGGCAACGTTATTCAGCTGGCAGATTTGAAGGACAGAATCATATTCAAATGCGAAACATCTCTAACGATCAGTACGTTCTGCTGTTGAACATGCTGTCACTTGGTTTTTCATCCTGCAAAATGGCCAATACATTGAACATTGTATCTGACTATCCTTGACAGCTCCCTGCAGTCTCAGTCAGCTCTCAGTACTTTAACCACTTTTACATAATGTATCGAATGAATGAATAAAAATCACTTGATAACACTTGGTATGCTGTTGTTTATGGCTCCTTTCCCATTCATACACCCATCCAGTCATACTTCTATAATTGGTACCCTCAAGCATCATTTTATTTTCTCCATTATGTCATATTTTTTTTAATACTAATTTTTTTTATTGCAAAAATCTATTCCCCATGATCTGGAATGTATATAGTCCAAGTCTGATTTTGTTTTGGCCACTGGTTCTCTCTCCAAAATGCTCTGCATAAGGATACTTTAATTTGAATCACCTTGTATATTGTATTTTATCATCTCTATTATTAAATGGAAGTAGAGTGCATTTCAACTGTAAGTGTTTGAGTTTTCGTAAAGAGACACAAATTTCAAGTGTTCTTTGTGAACCCCATTTCGCTACAACAAGAAATGAAAAATCTCTTTAAGAAATTAACATCTGCACATACTGATGAAAAAAATTAATTTCTTTAATTAAAAATATTATTTATTTTCAAAAGATATTCTCCTGACTGTGACATACTTAATTCATAATAACATTGGATTCAATCGAAGTGGTGACCAAAATGGCATTTACTAATTCTTTGGTGGGATGAATGTGGGGTCCTTTGTTTACTGATATGTCACAGCTTTGCCAGGTGTGATTGGTACTCACTAATGATCTTTGACTGAAACTGGCTGAATTTTACAGTCATTCAGCGATTGAAACTGATGATGGAAATAGTGACACATCACATGATCAAAGAGCTTTGATGATAGTGTCAGTGATCAGAACTGTGAAATAAAACCGATTACAGTTCTGACTTTTAAAAATAATTTCCTTTTTTCAATAAGCAAAATAATATAATTTGAATTATAATTATCTAGCATATCTATATTCACCATTTTCTACCCAGTAATTTAGTTGTATTCTACTATTATTATTTTAAAGGTTTGCCATTAATTGCCAGTTTTTGAATTTTGAAAATGAATGAGTTATTGCATTTATTGTAAAAATGTATGTTGACAATGTATTGTTGACAAGTTTGTATTTGATGCAGAATTTATTGTGAAGAAAATTAATTTTGCTAAATTGTAAAATTTTATAAATATAATCATTACTATTACTGGTGTTATTATTACTGTTCTTATTATTTTTTTTAAGCTGGATCGAGATTTTGGCAAAGCGGGGTTTTTGAAGTCACCAAAAGTGAAGAATCATTTAATAGCCCACCTAGTTCTCCAGGATGTAATAATTCATCACGGATGTATAGTGCACTCAAAGTAACAGTACCAAGTGAACTGGAAGGCATAAGTTACATACAAGTAACTATACAGAAAGGTTTGTGATTAAAGTACTGTTTATTATAAAGTTCACTGTAATGTATAAGCATATTCTTTTTCGTAAGTTTCTAGTGATTCTGAAAATTTTGAGATAACTTGAGAATTTATTAGAATGAGAAAATCATTTCATGTTTTACTTCAAGATCTGCTTAAACTGCTAAGGCTTAAATCAAAATTTCAGATAAAGAAAATTTTCAGATCAAGGAATATTATGAAAATAAAAATTGCATTTTTAATAATTATGTTCAAAGGTCTTCTGATCATCTTGTAATAAGTTTCAGTGTAGATTTAATAAAATTCCAGAATGGTATCCTAATTATTTCCAGGCAAAAAGAAACTGTGTAGATGTATGTTTTACAGTTTTGTTTTTTTTATTTTAAGTCTGCTGAGATTTGATGGGTATGAGGGGGAAAAAAATGTCATTTTAGCAGTTTTAATATGTTGACTCAGTTGTTGCTAGGTTTTTCAAAAAAGTGCTTTCAGTCTGGAATTTTCTTTGAATTTCGGGAGATTTTCTTTATCTGGCTTATGAGAAGCATGTCTGAACCAGAGTTTATTTTACGATGATAACAAAACAGAAAAATCTTTCATGAATATAGATCATTGCTACATTAAAGGTGGAATTTCATTGAGCTGCTGCCAGCAACAACTGCAACTCTTTAATGCCATTTATTTTCAGTTCAACCAATTCTGTTGGCTGCTGCTCAGTAGATTGCTGCAACTACTCGAAGAAGAGTTCAATCAAATGATTTGCTGCAGCCTCAAGTGATCAGAGGAGAGAGAGAGAGAGACCGTGGATGAAAACAAATGCATTTAAAAATTTTCACAGTTAAAAATTAAGTTCAATTTATGTATATGAGATTTTTTTAATAATCTACATATTTAACTTTTTTTTTTATTTTAATCAATTAAATAAAATAATCCATATTACTTTATTAAAATCTTTCTTTTCCGATTGTCCAGCGCACTTCAACAATTGAAACAACATTGTTTCCATTGTACGGCGCAGTTCAACAATTGTAGTGCAACAATTGAAACAACATTGTGTCCATTGTCCTGCGCAGTTCAACAATTGAAACAACATTGTGTCCATGTCCGGCGCATTTCAACAATTGAAACAACATTGTTTCCATTGATAAGCACAGTTCAACAATTGAAACAACATTGTTTCCATTGTCCAGCGCAGTTCAACAATTATAGTGCAGCAATTGAAACAACATTCTGTCCATTGTCCAGTGTAGTTCAACAATTGAAACAACATTGTTTCGATTGTCCGGAGCAGTTCAGCAATTGAAACAACATTGTTTCGATTGTCCGGCGCAGTTCAGCAATTGAAACAACATTGTTTCGATTGTCCGGCGCAGTTCAGCAATTGAAACAACATTGTTCCATTGTCCAGAGCAGTTCAACAATTGAAACAACATTGTTTCCATTGTCCAGCGCAGTTCAACAATTGTAGTGCAATAATTGAAACAACATTGTGTACATTGTCTGATGCAGTTCAACAATTGAAACAGCATTGTTTCCATTGTCCGGTGCAGTTCAACAATTGTAGTGCAACAATATTGAAACAACATTGTATCCATTATCCAGCTTAGTTCAACAATTGAAACAACATTGTTTCCATTGTCCAGCGAAGTTCAACAATTGAAACAACAGTGTTTCCATTGTCCTGCGCTGTGAAAACATGGATGGGAATCGAACTGTAACCGTTTGAGCTGCAGTCAGATGTCTTATCCATTAGGCCACGGGGACTATATTCAAATTTTTGGTTCGTATCACTCCCTTTGTGTATGTATGGTACAATGAGAGAATAGCCAGAGAGAAAAGAAAATAACCCATTAATTTTAGCCTTAATAGCCTAATAATTTAAATGTGAATGTCATTGTTTTAGCTTCTCTCCGTCCATAGAAAGAAATAAAATATCACTTTGTACTGCCATAACCGCTTGAAATCGATTCTTCTTGGAGTATCTCATACTTACCAGGGGGAGGGGAGTCTAGTATTTTATTAATATTTATTTATTTGTTTGTTTATTCATATAAAATTAGAAAATATTGTTTCTGATTAAAAAATCATTTATAATCAAATTAAAAAAGAAAATAATTAACAACTAATGCCCAACTAAATTAGAAAAATTAAAAATACCAACTTCAGTACGATTTCTGCAAAAATACACCATCGAAACATAAATGCATGTAACATTTTCAACAGTTAAAAAAACAACAACAGTTAAAGGATGTATATAAGATATTGTAATAAATGTCACTTATGTAATTCACTGCTTTTTATTAATAATAACCAGGGCTAGGATTCTGATGACATGTCATCTTTTAAATGGTTCACCACAGACATTGCTAACTTATATACAAATCCTGTTCATGACTCCCATATTACAGAAATGCATATTTATTAAGTCATTTTTTCGTCATTTTTCTAAGTATTTTATTTTTAGGTCATTTTCTTGCTTTTTGCATCATTATTATGTCATTTTATGGAATTTATTAGAATATTTTATACATTTTGAGTCATTTTCTCACATTCTGAATGGTTTATGATGCATTTTTTGCATATGGTACTGGATATTAACGGAACTGAAAGTGAGGATGAATACGAAGACGAGAATCTTCTCAACTTTGTTCAACCCTTACTTCTTGGGATTTCTTGGAACTTTGAGTGCCAAACAATAGACTGAAATAATAACCAGTATTTGTGTGCAAATAATTTGTATTTGTCAAATAATAATTAAATTATATTAGGTACCTATTAAAATCATTTCAACATACAATGACGTAGACTGTTTGCTTTTTTTTTTTTTTTTTTTTTTTTTTTATGTGATGAAATTATGTCAGTTTCATTCAAATTTTTAGGTCATTATTTTTTTAAGTTTTCAAGTCATTTTATGGGATATTTGCAGTCATTTTATAGGTCATTTTTTAAACATTTTTAGGTCATCAAAATCCGAGCCCTGATAATAAATATGTCTTCTTTTTATTTTGATCGATTATATTAAATGAAAGTAATGTTTAATTATCTATTTATTTATTTCTTTTTGAAAAATCCTTTGATTATTTTCGAACCTTTTTTCCCCTCGTTCATCAGATTTTATTGTCTGTGACATTATGATTGCCAACTGTATTGTTTGAAAAATTCAATGTTGTTTTTCACTATACAGTTGTTGGTCTTTCACAATATATTTATTGAACGTTATTTTGTGTCTGTTATAAGATAAGTTTTAAGGTAAAAATAACTTAATAAACATGATATTACAAAATTAATAATTACTTTTAATAATATTACACTTTCAAACACTTTATAGTAAAATATAGCAATTTTATTCTATTGCAATGTGATATTATCTCAATTTGCTGTTAACATAAATTTTGTATTACAAACATAATTGTCATTAACTGCATTACATTCTTAAAACTTATATGAATTTGAATGTTATATTGTTTTCTTTATGTTGTATTAATATTCTGAACTGCATTACATTGGGAGGTAAGAATCAGTCCCCGTCTCGCTGCCTTGTCACTATTACTTGAAAAAAAAAAAAAAGCTGTTATCTAAAAATATGATCCTGAAATTCTATATGTTATCATTTATATTGAAATCGATTCTTTTCAGATAGAAAGGTTCTGGTAATCAAAAAAGTCTGTTTTAATTTTTTTTCAGCATTCTTTAAATATTATATATAATATTCATTTGTGAATAAGAACAGCTGCCATTGTAATATACTTTTTCCTATGTTCCCTTAGAAGTACGCTGTTTTATATGAATAAACAAAAAAATAAATAAACCCCTTGGTCGAAGGAAGAAAATATTTTGCAGCAAATGGTGGCAATGGGGCAGTTGATAGAGGAATTAGAGCTGCAGCAATCCTTGCAGTGCAGCAGCAGCAGCTCAACAAAATCCTGCCTTAACTGATGTCTTACAGATGTAATTGGAAAAATCTTAGTCTAGATAACTCGTCTAAAGTTAAAGCATGAAATTTTGTCTGATTTTTGGATTTTCCAATGTAGGAACATTGAAACAAAGGAACTTTGCTGTTCCAGATGTTTATGGACATAAGTTAAGCCTGGACAGAGATACATAAAAACAGCAGACGCTCTGCAGTATTGTTGAAATGGAACCACTGTAAACAACTGCAATGATTAACCAGTTTATTTTTCCCGTTGGCTATAGAAAAAAACCTATGCATTAGAATATGTCATAATTTATGAGTCATAAAATTTTTCAACCTTTATGATAAACTATCCATAGAACCTTGAAAACTCTTTGTTTTTGAACTAATAACATATATGGTTTTACTAAATGAAATCATTCTGGCAGATTTCAATCTAAAGTGATTCGAAATAAAATAAAAATAACAATGTTGCAACTTGGAGGAGGTGAAACAAAAAGTGGATATTTCCCTTTGTACTTTCAGATTCAGAACATATTAGCAACATTTTTGAACAGAATGTGCTTAGATTTAGCTGAATATCAGAAAAAAACTGTTATTATTATTAGGAAATGCCAAATCTGATGATTAATCTGTCAGTCATTCGAGAAGACAATTAAGCCAAATAGAAACCATTATTTTAATAAGTCTTTTGCATCATATTTAATTTTCAGATCTAGAAAACCTTTGCAGTGCTCGGCTAACAATTCCTAATCCACCTGCTGGCGTAAATAATTCGGAAGGCTACTGGCAACAGAAATTAGAAGCTGCTCAGAATGTTTTATTCTGTAAAGAACTCTTTTCTCAGGTAGTAAACTAATAAGAAATATTATTTCAGAAATAATGAATATCTTACAATTTAAGGATTTAAGATACTCACAGGAATTTTTACAAAAATTATTAACTGATAATTTTACAATCCTTTCCAGCTTGCTCGAGAAGCAGTGCAGTTACAAGCTCCAATTCCCCATATGGTTGTTGGTAACCAAATAACTGCATCAGTAAGCTATTTACAATAATAATAAATAGAGATAATAACAGTATGTTTGATATTTATTTCCAAATGCATTAAAAAAAAATACTTTCAAAAATTTTAAATTTTTACAATAATCAGTTAGGAAAAAAACCAAACTAGACTCAATTTTCATTTCCTATTATGTATCTTTTATTTTACAGTTATTTCCAGGAATACAGTTGATCATAGGTTTGTGCCATAGTTCATCACAAGATAGGAAGGTAAGAGCTAATTTTGAGCTTCCCATTGTACCCAGTCTTCTCTTTGGAGTTCAGCTGTATTTTAGACCAACATCATCATTCAAGTTACTTTTCATCTCATGATAGAAATTACCTGCATTTCATACAATCTCAAAGTTTCCAAATACCTTACTCTATTGACAGACTTATTATAAACTAAAAAGTTAGTCTTCCTAATATCTGCATTCAATCACCTAATGTTTCATATCCAGCAACAAAGTGCTAAAGGAAGAAAAAAAAGTTTAGATCTTATAATGTCACTATATCAGAATTTTTACTCTTGTTAAAATATTTTATTACAAATCCACACATAACTTTGAAGGTTTGGTTTTTTTTTGTTTTTTTTTGTTTTTTTTTTAACTTCATAATTTTATTTTCTAAGGAAAGTAAAATTCATTGCTTCAATAACTGTTAATATGTTATGGTAAAAAAAAAAAAAAAAAAAAAATGTTTTTAATATGTTAAGATAAAAAAAAAAAGAAAAATAATGGAATATAAATAAGAGTAATAATCATTATAGACATAATTTTACTATGTCACTAGCATGTAAAAATAAGCTTCCTTTTGCATTTCTTTCCTTTGTTTTTTTTTTTTAATAATTTAGTTATATAAGAGTAAAAGTAATTGGAAGTGACCTCAAAGTTGTGCTCTTGATAACTGCCTTAAATTTTGAGCTAAAGCTTTTATGGGTGCTAGAAACCCTTAAGAACTCAGCCAGTATTGTTTATCAACCAAATCAGATTACCCTTTTCAAAACAGTGACTGATAGAAATTTCCACTTTTTGACTTTTTTCCTATCTTCAAAGCCTTATCCTCACGTTGTTTTTGAGCTTTTGCGAACGTTTAGAGTTTTTAAGGCATTGCTGTAACCTTCGGCGTGACCTCAAAGTTGTGATATGGATAACTGCCATAAATTTTCAGCTTTTCAGCTAAATCTTAATGGATACTATAATTACCTTAAGGACTCTGATGGCATTATCAATCACTATTCAAAAATCTCAAGGTAGTTCACCTTTGGGAAATATAATTAAATACAGTGGTTGTCCTGCAAGATATTAAAGAAGTAGAATAGGGTTTTAAACCAGCCAAATAGATTGAATAAATTTATCAAAACAATAAGAGAGTAACATTTAAAAGCAAATCTTAGTTTAGTCTTTAAACTAGTAAAGCTATACTTTTAACTATTTTAACCTTTAATCCTAAATTAATTTCCACACAATAGTAGAATTTTCTTGTAGCTTGAAGTTACTATAGGATTCTGCTTGATTGTTTTTACTTCTGTTCAATTATTTTCTCCTTAAGTATTGTTTGAATATTTAGCTACATGATTACTCATAGTTTGAACTCAGTAACCCTGTTAGACTCCTGGTTTTATTGAAGCAAGTAAATACCTGTTCTTAAAATTGTGATTAAAGATGCCTTTCATCGGCAAGATAATTTTAATAGTTTTGCAGTCTCTGTCCTTTAATAAACACCTAGTTTTTATCAAATTAGACAACCAAAGATTTAAGTTTAAGATAATATTTAGAATATTAGCAAATCTCAGTTTAATTTATGGCAATTAAGCTAGATGTGTCCTTTTCATATAACTTACAGCACAACACTTAGGATATTATTCAGGTTATCAGAAATTCTGAAGTAGCATTAGGATAAACAGGGTTGATTATGTTACAAGTGAATGATTTCAATCTCAGGTCATGTGAGGAGCACATCCACAATTCGTCCAAGAGTTCAAAAAGCAGCTTAGAGCTAATATTCTATTAATTGGTAATAGTGTATGTTACAATGCCACCAACAATAGACCCGATTTTGGGAGGTCTGTATTACTACCCTTTCCAACGCCAGATTTTCATATTCTGCTATTATAAGCATGTGCAAAATCTGGGGATTACACTTGCTCAAAAAAAGGCGTGAGCAATGTATTAAATAGATAAATAAAAAAAAAGAGTCAAACACTAGCAATGTTGGACGAACCAGGACACTCCAGGCAGAAACCTGCATCTTGTCAACCTTCGGATGTGGTTGCTAAAGTGAAGCTCCTCATCACAGGAGAGAATCCGAAAATGCAAGGGTTTGTTGGAAGACAAATAGGGGTCCATCAGTCAGCGGTACACAATATAATTCACCAAAAACTGCAACTGGTTAAATGTCACAAATCCCATGTGCATAAGCTGCTGCCGATGCATGTTGCAGAGTGACATACCAATTGCCGAAAATTATACGAACGCTGTCTTTCTGATGATAAATGGAAATTTGTTGCAACTTTGAACGAGGCAAATGTGTACTAAGTGACTGTAACAAGCCCAGAGCAATATATTTAAGGCCAAGGGGTGAAAATAATTATCAAAAATGCTATCAAGAATCTAGGGAAAGTTTTCTGAGAGGTTTTATGGTCATCGCTGGATACTGCTTTAAGGGAAAATTCCAGATTCGTAAGTTGGCTAACAACATAAAAGTTAACTCCCTCTGCTATCAGAGAAACCTGCTGGATCGATTACATCACAAATAAATTCCTTCACTATATGGACCAGGCATAAATCAAGTCAAAGCCTCCAGCCAAACCAACCTCTAAGTAGACTGTGGTTTACTCAAGAACCCTTGAACAAGAAACAACAATATATGGAATTCCTTTTTCTATTATCTCGGTCAAATTCTCTGATGCATCCCTGATGGACTTTTGCAGGTTTGAGTTATTAAAACTGGCCCTTGGAAGTAGGCAATCATATTTGTTGGATGGTTTGTGGAAAGTGTGTAGATAGGATTGGGAAGCGATTAATATAAATTCTCTGAGAAGGAGTCTTTTTGAATGGAAATTGCAATGCAGGGCATAGTTCGAAATAAGGGCTATCAGATAGAGCATAATTGAACATGGCATCAAGGTTTTTTTGTAATGTTGTGAAGGATAGAAATCATTCATTTGTAACGTAATCTACCCCCAGTATTACTTGGTCACTCATTGTTTAAATTAGAATGAAATAAACTACCATTAAGCTACCATTAAACTAGCCTCTAAATTAGACTTTTTTTCCTACTTTGTAACCTTGGTCTTTCTTTCTTTCAGATTCCGTATGGTATAACTGTAGAGGTTTT
>JAFIDM010012231.1:2343842-2373456 GCA_023159025.1 Thereuonema tuberculata | reverse complement strand
TTATCTTGTGAAATGAAAAAATAAAAAATTAAAAGAGTGAATAGAAAAACTGATATTTTAAAGTTTTAGTGAAACCATTATTTAAAGATTGTTTTAATAGGAGCTTTTGTTTCCTTTCCTTTGTTGAATTGTGCAATTTCAGCAAATGAGGTGGATTTCTTTAAACTTATGTTATTCTGCAGAAAATTTCATTCTGCTTTTGGTCAAGTTTTGATGAGGAACTTTTCATCAGATCATCTTTCTTTTAATCTTACAATTCTTTTCTTTTCTGAAATAACTTTGTTTTTTTTTTTGTTTTTTTTGAGTCATTTTGATCTGAGATTTACTCACTATTCATTGGATTAAGAAAAGAATTATTTCCTGATATTTTAAATCCCTAAGAAAAATTCCTCAACTGTATAAGGATAAAAATTCAAAATGCAGTAAAAGATAAGAAAAAACAAAAAACCTTTGTGAGTTGGATGAAAAATTGTTCTTCAAGTGGAAACCTAGAAAAGTGTGATTCCAAAGTAGCTTAGATTCAAGTACAGGAAAGTAAGAACATGATCAAGTGTTCAGACATGTTCTGTAGAATTTTTTGAATCTGATAAAATGTTTCCACTTTGTAATGGTCTTGTTGGTTAATTTTCTCAAGAAAAGATTCTTTCAAATTCTAGAATTTTAAAAATTAGTAGTAGTAGTAAAATTGAGTGTCACCTTACCATTCTGCTATTTATGATTGGAATGT
The DNA here is from genome assembly GCA_023159025.1 of Thereuonema tuberculata. Taxonomy (NCBI): domain Eukaryota; kingdom Metazoa; phylum Arthropoda; class Chilopoda; order Scutigeromorpha; family Scutigeridae; genus Thereuonema; species Thereuonema tuberculata. The sequence goes on along the minus strand of JAFIDM010012231.1, from coordinate 2,372,729 downwards.
TTACATTTTATCATGAGTAAAAAATAAATAAATCAACAAACTTGGTTTTTTTTTTTTTTTTTTTTTTTTTCTTTACTAAACTTGACTGAAAGGCACAGAAGAAGAAAATAAAAGTTCTAATTAAGAACTCAATGTTTTTGAAGTAATGAAATTGTTCTATTTTAAGAAGAAGGTTCCCATATTTTTTTTTCTCAAACATTAGTGCATTAAATATGAAATTTTTATATTAGGTAAGAAATGACAGAAAACTTCCTTCTAATTTAACTGATTAAAATTTTTATGTTATTCATTTTTTTGTAATAATTATGATTTCTTTTCTGTAGGACTATGTATGTAATAGATACGTTAGCAAGAGACATTAAAGATCCTTTGATTGTTGCTCATTGGAATTGTTTAAATAGTCCTACTCAGAGTTGTGTCAAGATTAATATAATGACCCATGGCTATGAGGCTATCTGCAGGTAATGGCACTTAATAGTTTGTTTTTTATATCATTGTTAAGGGAATTTCATTTTTAAAAATTATTTTGTGAAATTCTGAATTATTTCAGTTTGATTCTGTGATAACGTAAAACAAATTTTCTCTTTAAATTATAATAGAAGAGGAAAAAAAAAGGATTCAGGATTTGTGATGAATTGTACTCCTTTTTTTTTTTTTTAGAATGTTAAAAAAAAAAAAAAATACAAATTAATATTGAAAAGTCTTCAAATCTTCATAATAAAACAAAAATAAACCTATAAAACCATACATTTATTGAAATAAATATTTCTTAATTTTCGAAAAGACATGACTTCTTTTCTTTTTCAAAGCCTAAAAACAACAACAATACGTTACAAACAAGTAGAGGAAAACGATACAGATATGAGACATTCATGAAATTGTATTGTTACAACAATACTTACAAATGCTATTCTCCTAATTCTTTAATTTTCACCTTATTTTTACAATTTGAAATACATATATTGTTAAACTCTTTGGACATTTCCACAATAAATTTGTTTACATTAACACCTTCATTTCTATTAATATTTATCTTTTTGGTATTTCTAATTAGTAGACTTTCCATAGTTTTTCTCGTTTTACAATCTTTTTCAATACATACAATTTTGATTTCATTTTTTACACAATGATTTTTATTCATACAGTGTTCAGCCAATTCCGATTTCTCCTCTAATTTGTTTTTTATGTATGAATTATGCTCCAATGCCCGTTCTTTTATTGTTCTTTTGGTTTCTCCAAGATAGAACGCATCACAAATCATGCATTCTATTTTGTAAATAGCCCCCATTTCCCCTTTTTTGTCACTTGTATTTATTTTATTACAAATAATATTTTTTATTTTATTACTGTAATAGAAACCTACATCAATGTTAAATTTCTTACAAATCCTTTGCAGTCCAATACTATTTTTATTTAGGTAAGGAATAAACACTTTTTTCCTTTCCTTATCCATATCCAATTCCTTTATTTTGAATGTGTTGAACTTTTGGATACTAAAGAATTAGGAGAATAGCATTTGTAAGTATTGTTGTAACAATACAATTTCATGAATGTCTCATATCTGTATCGTTTTCCTCTACTTGTTTGTAACGTATTGTTGTTGTTTTTAGGCTTTGAAAAAGAAAAGAAGTCATGTCTTTTCGAAAATTAAGAAATATTTATTTCAATAAATGTATGGTTTTATACGTTTATTTTTGTTTTATTTTGAAGATTTGAAGACTTTTCAATAGATAGAATGTCTAGAAGAGGGAGAATTAAGAAGACTTATGACAAATTAATATTGTTTAATTTTTAGTTCAGGAGAAAATAAATGTCATCTTAATAAATTTACTTTATTGCAGGACATCTTTAATAGTCCACGTTGGAGAAAAAACCTTAAAGGCTGTTTGCAGAGATGGCCGAGTTATGCAGATGTCGTATGAACCACAAGAACTGAGGGATTTAATTTTATGCCAGGTAAAAAAAATACTTATGTCTGGCTGCTCACAAAACACATTCAAAGATTATATTAAACTTGATCATATACCTGTTGGCAGTAGGAGTCAACTTTGGATATTTGAGCTTTTTAGAGAATAGTTAAGCAACATTCCTCAGTGATAAACTGTATTCTTTTGACAGGTGCGTTTTAAACTTTTCAGATAAAACTCCCATGATTTTAGTGTAAATAAGCTTGATCCGAAAGGGTTCCCTCAATATCTTAGCAATTTATAATTCCTCAACTTTTCTACTGTGATAAGATCAGTAAGGAAATTATTTCAAAATTTAACAGTCGGCATCAAATAATAAAACACTAGTCAAAATTTAAGCTTCCTTTAATAACCTAGACTCCTCAATTAGTAGCATTTGGAGCTCCAATATCAGCTTATCAGGACTTAAGCGACTTTGAAAGAGATATAATTGTAGGAGCCGGGAAGATGGGTCTCTCCTTGTCGGAAATTACAATGAAGTTCAGATTCATACATTCACAATTTCATGGGTGTACCTGGACTGCATGAAATCAGAGAAAACATCCTGGGTGTGAGACTGGTGTGGCTAAAAAAAGCCCTTGACGAATGTGGACAGTGGCGTCTGGCACGCATTGTAACAGCCGGCCCAAGTACAACATTGCCTCAAATAACAGCTCAACTCAATGCTGGGGCCAGTACTAGCATCAGCTTTCAAACAGTTTCTATATAGTTTCTATACAGTCTTTCAAAGCCAACGGTCCACCCAGTTGCCATTGCTGACCACACAACACAAGGCTCTGCACCTTGCCTGGCTTGGGAACACTGCATTGGATTAGATTAATGGAAACATGTCCGACAAATCGACATGATTAGGACCAATGGGCGACTCCGGGTGTGACAAAAATCCCATTGCTACTCTGGATCCTGCTTGCCTTCAAGGGACAAAACAGTGCAGCAATGGCTCTGTTACGTTATGGGGTGTGTTCAGCTGGTACACGTTTAGGACCCCCCACATGCAGATCTCTGACTAGTAGCCACTACATCACATCCTTGCGGTTCATTTGCACTGTTCATTTCCTGCATTTACCCAATGCGTGAGGCCTCTTTCAATAGGACAGTGCACCACCTCACAAAGCCATAGTCACCCGATTATGACTGGAGGAGCATTCCTCTGAGTTTACTGCCATGTCTTGGCCCCCGCATTGGCCAGATATAAATGCCATCAAACACATGTGGGATGCACTCATCAGTCTGTCACTGCCAGTAATCCACCACCAGTGAACATTGTGGAATTGTGGGAAGCTCTGCAGGATGCATGGTGTGCACTGTCTTCTCAGCACTACAGAGTGCTCATGGAGTCCATGCCACATCGTGTTGCTGCCGTCATCCAAGTGCGAGGAGGAGCTACTCGGTGTAGATAGGTATCCCAGTTTTTCCGCCACTTCACTGTATATTAAAACAACTTACTTGATAATTTAAAATTTTCATTTATTTCTGATATTCGTTTTTTTCTGTTTATCAGTCAAGTTGTTTTACTATTATCTTTGAAGGAATGATCATTTATTTTTATTTTTTTCCTTTGGTTCATTTCTGCTCTTACACTTAGGATTTTATTGAAATTTTAAAGAAAATGGCTCAACTTAGATAAAGGTTTCTTATTCATGTGCTAACTGATACTTAAATTCATCACTGGAAATTCTGAGAGGATGGGAAGGCAGCAATGCATTCTTTTTGCTCCCTTTTTCCTGGAAAAATTCCTAGACCTACGCTGTGTTCATGAATACCAGTATTCTAATATCCTTGTAATTGCTATCTACTTAGAGAAAAAAAATAGCTTGCACAAATAGCAAATTTACTTTGATAATTCATGTGCCTGTGATATCTGTCCAGTGAAATAAAATTCAAGCTTTCACTGGAGCCAACTATCATTTTGGATCATTGTTTCTTTCTTCAATCTTTTAAAACAGTAATATACGTTTGAAACCTATGTGCAAGCTTTTGTTTCCATCTTTTAAGTAATATATGTTATTATGTTGAGTCTTAGTCTTAGCTTTGCCAGTTTTTTAGATTTCTTTCCCAAGGTCAGAACCTTGCACAGTTCATTTCGTGATTCATTCAAAGAAATACACTATTCAATGTCAATTCTGTTATTGATTTTTCAAAGAATAAACTTTATGATCTTTATTTATTATTTTCTTACATTTTGAAGGAAATAGAAAGGACAGCATTGACCTGTCCATCCTTTCTATAAATCTCTTTGTCTGCACATAAAGTGGGCTGTGACAACTTAGGTCAGAATTAACATTGAAAAGTCTAAATAGGAATTTTTTTGTTGTTGCTAACTTTGGACAGTTCTTCGTGTTGTCCTATTACTTTTGCCAAAAGTCCAAGATCAGCACAGATATTCTGGCGATCAGAATTCTTTGGTAATAACCATAAATATTAATATATTTCAGACGGCCTATTTTATTATATTGGTTTAGCTTTGGTTTTACACAAGATCATCCCAGAGTTGAAACTTTATTGAGAATCTGTAAGATATTTTTTGAGAAATGGTGCCTGAAACTCTGCAGTTATTAATCCAAGCTCTATATTTTAGTGGTGGGCCTGGTAGCCGCGTGGGTAAAGGTGCTTGGCTGGGGGTTGGAGGTGGCTGGTTTGATTCCCGGCCTCGGCGGAGGGCGGGGAATTTTTCCACGCTCCATTCTCCTCCAAACGGGTCCTAGGGCCTACCCAGCACTCTGTAGAATGGGTACCGGGTTTCTTTCCTGGTAGTTAAAGATGGGCGGGTATCGGGCTGACCTTCGACCTCAATCTAATCCCGTTGGTCAAGAAACGCCAGGAACCTTACCTCCCGCCCCGTGGGCCTGTGTACGCCTGTTGTGGCAATCCTTTAACTTTTAACTATATTTTAATGTGATTATTTACTTTTAGAAACTTTTCCTTTCTTTTCATTGTTAATGAAATAATTCCTTTGACTCTGAATCAAAAAATAATAAATTTCATTTACTCCCTTTGAAAAAGCAACTTGTAGATATGTTCCAAGCTATTCAATAAAATGTCAGTGTAAAAATAAATAAAATAATAGTAATGATGCCTTGCAGTTACATGGGAGGATCCTTGATCACAATTTCTGTAATGTTCAGTTAGTAGAATATAGGGATCAACTCTGATGATAAATAATTTAAAATATTTACTTAGAAATATTTGTGATTGTAATGAGTGTCAGTTTCAAGGGAATTATGTATCACTTTGCCATCTACATTAAAATAAATTATTGCTATGACTGTGGTTCAAATATTTTTGGATCACATATGGTGGGTTTGATAAACTACAATTATCAGAGGGAGATGTAAGTTAATCAGGGAATTCCCTAATGGGTAATATATATAATTTTTAACAAAATTTGCTATATAAGAAATCAGAATGTTAGAAATTATTTTGAGTAATCAAAGTCAACTTATTTTTTTCTTTTCTTGATATTCTGTATTTTCTTAATTTCTAATTTTTTCCCTAAGATTTCTCTTCATCAAGTGAATGCTGTGCAGTCTCTCTCCAAACCAATGGGTTGGCAGATTTTGGCCAGTTCAAATAATGTAGGTGTCGGAGCTGTCGAACCCTTAGGTAATGCTTCGTCTGTTGTCATGGCTTCTCCAAGTGGAGACAGGTAAGGAGAAAAATTAAATCACATATTTGCTTATCTTATTCATCTGTCACTCCTGTTCAAAAGCATTTATTTTTTGATTTTGTTAAAGTTATTCACGTCAGTATTCTTCATTTGTTATTCCAGCAACAATGAATTATTATTATTGCATTGAATTAAATTTTTTCAATGCATTTGAATTACTTATTGTAATGAATTTAAAAAAAAAAAAAGATTCATAATCTACAGGACATCCGTAAAGCAATATTTGCTTGCGACATTATATCTTTATGAGCAATGTTTCGTACAGAGTGTATCTGTGATTACGATTCATATCTCATTGCTTTGTTAAACCTTTCAAGATCACTTTCCAATAGCTTTTCAAAACATTTCAAAATTTCAATATCCTAAATATTTCTTTGATTATTTTTATCTTCCTGTTCCTTATCACCAGTTCTTATCCTGTTTCTACAAAAGTGGTTTTTTTTTCCCCCAGAATTTTTGTGCACTTTCATTACGATGGATTGTCTTCACGACAGTTCTTCTTCTGTTGGTGATGAATACAACTGTCACATTGATTTTAATCATAATTTGGAATCTTATCAATGTACAATAGAACCTCATTATAACGAACCCTATTATAACAGACGTTGCTTATAACGGACAGTTATAAAAAAAAAATTGTAGTAATAATAAAGGATGCTTATTTTTATCTGACGAGTTTTACGTTTCCAAGCAAGTGATTAAACATCAATCATTGTGTTGTTATGCGTAAATATGGATGCGCTGCATGATTCTGAAGAACCAGAATCTTCGGAGGACGAGGAAGAAGAGGTAGGAGACACTACTCAGCCTACAATTAAGGTGAGCGAAGTGAAAGACCATTTAAATTTTGTTATTCAATATGTTGAACAATCGGCAAATGAAATTGTGTTTGCATATTATGAACACTTACGTTAGTTATTAACTGAAGAAATAAGCAACAAACAAACCCAGCAGAAAATAAATTATTTTTTTACACCAATGAATGTAAGCAATCAACATGAACCAGGATCTTCTTGTTCTAAAGATTAATGCAGTGTATAGATACACATCTTTTTCAATTCAACCTACTATTTTGAAGGCTGTTTTTTATTTGATATATAATAAACACTTTTTATAGCTAACTGTTGTACTTTCATTGATGTACACCCTCCTGCATTACACCCCTATAAGAATTATTTGTTATAAACCGGACTTTCATTAAAACAGATAACCTTCAGCCCCTATTAGTCCGTTATAATGAGCTTCTACTGTATTAGATGTGATATTGGGAGGTATTATGATAACTAGCTCAATCAAGAACTTTGCCCCTCTCACAAAGCATATTTCTTTGAAAATAAGTTTCTCATAAATCTTAAACTCTTTAGGCTCTCAGAAAGTAACTTTTTTTTTTTTTTTTTTACTGATACAAATAGTAAAAGTTGCCGTTTTTATTTTATGTAGCTTGGTGCTAAAAATTCCTAATAATAATTTGGGCAAAATTTGATTTTAAAAATATTTTCCCATTTATTTTTGAAAAATTCTTTTTCAAAAAAGTAATAAACATAGATGATTTGAAAAAGCATACTACACTACTGTTCTGACTAGCAAGATACATTGATATTCACTTTGAATTAAGCAGTGACAAAGTGCAGATCAGTTCATCTGGTGAGAAGGTAGTTACTGAAACTAAGCAAAAATATCAGTAGAGAAGACGAAACTGAATCAGTGATCTTATATGCGCATATAATGGTTGTGTTAAGTGGGAGTCGACACTTTAATTCCTTTGTAAGGCTTATACGAACCAACTGGAATAGTAGCCTATTGTTCATTCCCTATACTAACCCTGTGCAGCTGTTAATAGCCATGTGAGAACATGGTGAATGAACTTAGACTCACCAACACACACTGATCACCATGGCCATCATCTCCACGCTTCTTATGTGTGTCCAACAACAAATCAAGGCCCTCTTTCCCTGGAAGGTCCCAGATTATGGCAGCTATCAGCAGTACTTGAAGGCAGACGATGCAAAGAATCATTTAGTTACAGGATTAGGCTGTCATTTGTTGATAATCTTGGCTGCATATAACTGTTGAACACTTTTGATTAAAGGCAAATTTTAGGAGTCGGAGGGAGAGATTAGCAACATCAAATAGGATGTTAAGGAATTTAGTCAGAAGAAAAGTTTCTGAACTAAGGAATGGACATCTGTTTTACTGTAGGATATGAAAAATTGAAGAAATAGTAGGGTTGTTGCCATAATTATTAAACAGCTAAAAAGTAATGTCAGTTGACAGTTATTCAGATAGAGTTTTACAACTATCAAAGAGATATCAGCTTAAGATAATTCAGGATTATGCTCCAACAATAGTTATTCCAAAGAGGAAGTCGAAGATTTTTAAGGAGAGATACAAAAAGCTAATCAGAAAGATAAAGATCATTTAAATATATTTTTACAGGGGATTTTAATGCAAAAATTGATAAATAACAGATGAAAATTCAGTTAGTATATTCTGATATGGAGAAAGAAATTAATGGAAAAACAAGTCAGTTGAATTTGCTGAAAATGAGAATCTTTTCTTTATGAACTCCTTCTTTAAGAAAAAGACCTAATAGAAAGTGGATATGGAGAAGTCCTTCTGTGAGCCTTTGCAGAACTGGATTATATTATGACTAACAAAAAGTATGTAGATTAGGGATACTTATCCCTAAGTAATTTTGAAATTGATCATTGTTAGAAAGGTACAAGTTACATCTCAACATCTAGTTGGAAAGAAAGAAATCTTTTTTTATGTATTTCTTCGGTTTCAGTTTCGAGATTTCAATTGGTGTGCTGCTTCAGATTTCCAGGCCGGAATTCTGTTTTGATTTTGATTAATAATGTAGCTTTTTCTAGAAGCATCCACGAAAACATAGGGAAAAAATGTCATCTGTTAATGAAAATCAATTTTGTAGTCAGTAATTTCGAATAAACATACAAATCAATTGGATTTCAACTTCTTCAATTTGCCAACAGGAGCACTAGTGTCAGATTGCTGCTACAAATGCAGAAATGGAATGCCATAAGCTTTAAAAATCTCTTAGTCTTCACACCATGGCCCTTAGATGGTGTACAGATTACCTACTGAAATGGCACGTCTAAAACAGTCTTTACAGTTGAGAAATTGTTCACTGCATTGCCGAATATTGCTAAAGAAGAAGACTTTTTGAATTGATTAAAATGGTAAATTAACTAAACCTTTATGGAAAAGCTGCTTGTAAGTATTGGAGGATCGAAAGACAAAAATTTGAGAAGAAAATAATCTAATAATACTAAATAGTTAATGATCAAAAAAAGAGAAATAAAGATGAGCATGGATGATCCTGTGATGCAAAAGAATATGCTTTGTAAAACAGTTCATAAACACATCATTTAGATTTTCAGGAAGTACAATTGTGAATTGATAAGAAAAGCAGTAGAGGAAAATAAAAGCCTAAAAGTTACTAAACATTCTTTATGCACTGGTAAGAAATTCATGATGGCTCTAGAAATGAATCTGGTTACCCTTTTACTAAATGTGGAATCCCTGAGAGATATACCAAAAGACTGGAAGAATGCAGTGGTAATATTGCTGTTTAAAAAAGGAGAAAGAGAAGATATTAGGAATTATAGGCCTATCAGCCTCTTATCTGTTTATATAAAATATTTATATAAGTTACTATCAGTCAGTTGCAGAATACTTTAGATTCTATCCAACCAAGAGAGCAAGCTGGATTTGCTAAGGGATATAACATGATTGATCACATTCATGTTTTAAGAGAAGTCATTGAGAGAACCATTCCACCCCCAACCTTCACCCCATCTGGCGACTGTAGTTAAATATTGTTCTCAATTCTTGAATCTTTCATTTCTCTTGAATATGAATCTCCTTTGATTCTTGTATACTTACCATATGCCAATTTGTTTGTTTATTGCATCACCATTTTGAAAATATATATTTGAAATTTACAGGATGTTGATTTTTCTAAGAGTTTCTTGTTGTTTACCGTCTGACAACCGTCTTTATTATTTTAAATAAATTTGTCTCAGGAATAAATGTCAATTATTCTGGAAGGTCATTATATTCTAAGGAAAAAAAGTTTATATGAACATGTCCTTTTCTGAACAGTTCCTAAACAGAATTATTTGACTGTATTGCTCTTTTTGTTTTTTTTCTTTAGTACTTAATATTGTCCTTCTCTTCCAGCATGATGCACCTCTGTTTAAGGCATATGAATTGAGTGAAGTGTTAGTTGACTGTTCTGACTATTGATAGTAATGTTGTAGTGTTGTTAAAAATTCCACACATCTTCACAAATTTTGAAAATGCAAATATGTTGTATGCTTATGGCTTCTGCAAGGTTAGTGTCACTGCTCTTGTTAGAATCTAGTTGACAGTATTCTATGCACAGAATTCTTAATCATAGAGTATTTTTTAAGGTAGAATAGAAGAAAAACCGTAAATGGACAATAAATATGCTATTGCACACTCAACCAACGGAAATCCTGGACAACTGTTTCATCCTTATTAGAATCATCAGCAGGATTTACCCTTGATGTTAGGCTCAGACTGCATGAAAAGAAGTATACCCACTCCTGGGAATGGCCTCTGACATCATAAACAGCCAAATGTCAAATAAACGTATGAACTTCACAGTATTAAACCCTTGCCCTTTCACTGAAAGCCACTAAGGAATTTAAATATAAATAAGCAAGAAAAATATTAAAAGTTCAATTGAAAGCATAAATTTAACATCCATAAATAAGGTATAAAATAAGAAAAACCACACATAGATAATTAGTATGCTTTCGCAAACTGAGCTATCATCATTTTTATTGATAGTAAAGAAGATGAACTGCACGTTACATGATCCTATACATTTGTTTTTATGTTTCCTTGTAACTGTTCCTTTTTATCAACTTAGGTGTGACTGACCTATAGTATGAGAAGACTTTCTATTTGTCTTGGAATTTAATGAATTCAATTATAGTGAACATTCCATGACAGCAAACCAGCCAGTGTGTGCAGAATCTCTATTCAGCGAATAGGGCTGTGCATCTGGAATTTTGTCATCATACTAATCATCAGTTGCTTCCATTAATACTATTGAATGAACCTATTTTCACCTTTTTTTGGAATCAACAACAGAAAGTAATTCTCCTCGATGGTCTCACGAAAATCCACATAGCCCTGTGGAAACAAATTTTCAACTTCATTTCTCTATCAGTCTGTAGTGCAATATGAAGAATGACATGTTGATTGATCATTCAAAGAGTTTTATCATGGAAACTATTCAGAGTAGGACACACGTTCATATAAACTTTTTTCTTAGAATGACCAAAACTATGACCTCCCAGAAAATTGACCTTTACCCCTGGGGACACCCTACATATATTTTTTATTGCAACATCCCTCAATAGTCATTTGAACTGTGTATTTATAAGATAAGATTCCTCCTGTCTGTCCAGTATGCTCCTTACAAGAGAGTTATCACACCCACAATGCTTTTTTTTTTCCTTCCTTCCTTTCTTTTTTTAATTCAATTATACCAACTAGTTCAGTTTAAGTTTACTTGAGGTTGATTTTTTCATGACTTTTTCTTAAATAATATGTCAGAGTACCTCTTCACTGCCTCTCTATTTGTCCATTGAAAATGTTACATTATTGGCAAATTCTTAGACCTTTTTGAGAACTCCTTCCTTTACTTTAATTCATTCTGTAAGGATTTCTTATTCTCATCAGTCTCCAAGCATGCTTCAACTTCTTACTCCAAGCACTTTTTCACCTTAACACTTACATTATCTTTTTTTGGAATTGGCCCAATTCCAGTCTCTCCTGCCACTGAAGGAGGATCACTTCTCTTTAAATAATTCCTCCATTGACCTTTAAAATACTTACTTTGCTTGTCTGCTGTGACAACTGAATTTTTACTAAGCAGTTCTTAACTCGAACTATTTATCATTCAAATAATAAGGAAACAAATGCACGCAATTGGATAGATGTAATGACATAATAGACTCAATTAATGTTTAGAAGGTAAAATTAATTAAAATTAAATCATACAAGTTGCAAACAATGAAAATGCATTAAAACAATTTTCTAGTATTTCATTTAATTAAATTTATATTGAAAATTAATGTTTGTGTTACTTTTCTTATCTATTTATCTATTTGACTTTCATAATAATTATTATTATTTATTTATTTATTTATTTTAATATTTATCTGCCTATTTAGAGTAATAGCTCTTCGATGTGGACCTAATACCTGTGTTCAAGTTTACATTCAGTCCTCGCCAAGGAAAGATTTTTATCCAAGTCATTTAGTAAAGGATATGCGATGGGAAAATCTTGGTGAGAGTTTTCGAGAAATACGGTGGGATAAAATGGAAGGAAGAAATTTCTTAAATAAGACAGAATTACTAATGGCAAGTCTCACAAATTGTTAATAACTTGTAAGATATCATTTGTAAATAAAAAAATATTTTTATTTTGTATATAAGACAAGAGTAATGTTTATTTTCATTTGGCTTTACTAGAATACTTTTCTTCATACAAAAAAGGAAATAATTAAGAAAATACATACACTTATTCCATCTGTTCACAAAGACTTCATTTATAAATTTTCAAGTTTATGGAACGTCTTCAGTTTTCTGTTTATAATTAATAAAGTTTTAGAAAGAAAACAAAGATAGCAAAAGCAGAGTGAAAACAATTGTTGAATAATAAGAAAGATTAGCAATTGGGCAGCATTGCTAATCTATTCAGAATTTGTATCTGCCTGCTTTAAATTCTCTTTTCAAGGGAACTGCTATTCCATTGTTGTTGTTTTTTTTATAATCCATCAATTTGTCTTTTCACTGTCAAGAGTTTTATGTTCCAAGGATGTTTGTATTCACACCATGATTTTCATCAACTTTATTAACAATTTATTTATAAAATCATCACAAACTACCATACTAAAGATAACACATGGATCTAGCAGTGCTCGGGCAGTATCCAGGCAACTGGATATGCCGTATTCAACTGTACGGAAATGCATGTGCAAAGTGCTGAAGTTTTACCATTACAGGATTAGCCAAGTCCAACAATTATTATTAACAACTGGTTCAAGGGGATGAGGAAATTTCTCTGTCACCTGCATTTCTCTCGTCTGTTCCTAGCTCGGATGGAAGCGGACGATGCATGGCTTTGGATTTTTAACTCAGCGGCACTGTCAATACACACAACTGTCGGATTTGAGCTACGGAGAACCTCATGCTACTGAGCAGATGCCGTTGCATCTTCTGAAGGTCACAGTGTGGTGTGGCTTTACCATCATTTTGGTCAATACTTTTTGAAAGAACTGGAACTAATAGGACCAGTGACATGTTCTGTCAGTGCAGTGCGATATCAACAGATTCTGTGAAATTTCATAACTTCAGAACTTCAACAGCTTAGATGAGTGTGTTCATGCAGGATGGAGTGCCCCCCCCCCCTCACATAGGATTTTCTAGTGTAGCAAGTCCTACGTCAGCATTTCACAGACGACCATATAATTAGTCGAGCATTCTTGACCACGTTCGCCTGATCTCACGCCATGTGACTTTAGGTTGTGGGATTACTTGAAAGCATTTGTTTACAAAGGACACTTGATAGTTTGGCAACATTGAAGGACTGAATATTGCTTCACTTGAGACAAATCTCTGGAGATTTGCTGCAGTCTACAGTAGAATTTATGATCCATAGAATGCAGATTTTGGACAATGTGCAAGGACAACATATTGAACTGTATGTGTAACTGACTAACAGTAAAACCTATTGTCAACTGTACGCTTTTGTTTTCTTTCCTAGTCTGATTATCTCACCAACAGCATCAGTTTTTCCCCTGGTGACACCATTCGGAACTAAAAAAAATTTTCTGAGAAATCGTAATCCCTTTGTCTGAATATACACCAAATTTGACCGTTTTTGGCCCAACAGTTTTTTGTCTATTGCGCTCCAAACACCTGTTTAATTATGGATACCCATTATATAAATAAGCAACTTAACTAATTTATTTTATTTTATTACCTTATCTTTTTCCTTTCATAATTATACTAATGTGCTTTTTCTCCAGATATTTTGTTAATATCTTATATTATAAAAGCGTTATTCTGTCTGTCTTAAGACTTTACGTTTTTCCAATTTTGTGACCAAACTATAAGAGATAGATTGGTCATGTAAGCAGATAAAATGTAGATGTTTTTAAGACAAACAAAATGCTACAAAAATCTTTCGAAAAAAGTTTTTGGTTTCCAAGACGGCGCCTTTTAAAGGGTCAAATTTTGACTTTTTCTCAATTTAAACGAAAAGTATAAAAGATGGAAGAGAACATTATATTGAGAAAATGTTGGTATTTGAAAGTTCTATCGAACGATGTATCACTTATTCACAAACGCTGCAACGTTTGCAAGATACATGCAAAAATGTGAATTTTCGGTGTGTATTCATGTACATCCGAGATATTCGGAGAAGCCACAACGGGTTGGGAAGTTATATGTTCTCCGAGGATCGCAACATTAATTTGCTAAATAAAGTAAGTTTGTTTTTTGAATGCTATATATGCAAGGGTTCCGGAGCGAAACAAATATTTGACTTATTATTATTATATATTATAAAAACGTATATTATAAAAAAGGTTATTCTGTCTGTCATTCTATAAGCAAAACGTTAAATTATAAATTACTAAAACGTCGGAGCAAGGAAATCTTTTGGAAAATGATTCAAGAATTTTCACAAAACACGTTATTTATCATGAAGTTTTGTAATAAAACCTAATATGTTTCGTTATCAAAAATGTGTTTTTGTTATCAAACACAAAATATTAACATTTTAGCCCTACATAAACCGACAAAACACAAAGAAAGGTAAATTTACTGAAGAATTAGAGAATCTATTCATAAAAAATGAAAATATATTAAATAACTATCCAACTATACTAATTGGCGACGTAAATGTAGATCTTTTCAAAATGAATAAAGCCAATGCAGTAGCCTACAGAAATACCTAAAACTTATATGTAATAATGGTTTCAAATATTGTCTTTATAGAACAACAAGAAACAACTGTACAATTCATGGAAATACGAAAGCAAATGTAGATCATATTTTCATAAATAAGCTTTATATCGAAACATCAGGAATAACATGTAAAGAACGAATCTCAAATAATAAGATTTGAAAAGGACAAATATAACAGATCCAAATATAATCTATGAAGAACTAATCAATGTGTTTAACAAAACAAAATTCATAAAAATCTACCTATATAAAAAGAAAATTCCTGACTCATCAACGCCCACCCCAAACCCTTGGACCTAGAAAGCTGAAATTTTTCACGGAGGTTCCCTTTATGATGTCGACAAGGAATAAGGCCGGATTTTTCGAAATTCCCACGGGATAGGGAATAATCTGGCAAACTGACCATGAAGTGTGTGGCGACAAACCCGCAATACACCTGAGTTAAGCAGAGAAGGCCACAATGGGCTGGGAAATCGTATATTCTCCAATCTCAATCATAATTTGCTAAATAACTAGTTTTTTTTTTTTTTTAATGCTATATATGCAAGGGTTCCGGAGCGAAGCGACACTACCCGTCTAGTTATTAATAAATTAACACTCCGTCGGGCGCAACTGATCTGCTAGGCACTCCTCAAGCTCTTTGGTATGCCCCGCCCCCCTCTAAATGTCATCCTCACTTCTCCAACCTAGTAGCTTCCCCTCTTCTAGTGCCACTGACAGTGGCAAGGTCAGTTAGTGATTTTCTTTCGTCATTCCCAGTTGACAGACGAAACGATCTAATAGGCTCATTGCGCCCAATTACATTTTCAACCAGTGGCACTAAAAGAGGGGAAGTTACTAGGATGGAGAAGTGGGGATGACGTTTAGAGGGGGCGAGGCAAACGAAAGAGCTCGAGGTGTGCCTAGCAGATCAGTTGCTCCCGACGAAGTGTTTTAAATTTCCAATCCTATCAATAGCAGCAACCCCGAAAGCAGAATGTTTTTTATCTTTCTGTGATGATTGATGCTAAGACGAAAAGCTTTCTACAGGTGCAGAAGAAAAAAAAAACAAATCTTCAAATCGACAACCAAAAAAAAAAGACCCCTGTTCTATACGATATCTTTCTGCAGCCCTCACTTTCGTTCTGCGACATTGTCGCCCCGTCGCTCGATATTCTGCTTTGGGGGCAGCAACATATGTTTTATAATGTGTGGGTGTTTAATAATAACAGTTAACAATTGTTTTTTGTAAGAAAACAAGTTTATATATGTAGAAAAGATTAGTAAATCAAGCAGTGCCTCCCAGGCTCAATGAGCCAGACCGTGTTCCTAAATATATTGCGCTCGACTGAGTGTTAAATAAAATTTCAGGAGGAAAGCGTATTAGTATAGAAAAGAAAAAAGACAAGATTACAAAAGTGTTTAGTTACATTATTTTATTTACATATTTATATACAGTGCAACTTGGATAATTCGAACGTCTTAATTCGAAATCGTGGTTAATTCGAAGATTTCTCTTAGTCCCTTGAATTTCTTATTAAATCAATGTTAAAAAATCGTGGATAATTCGAAGTTCAACTTCCTTAATTCGAAGTTTTTTATAAAAAATTTCGAACCATAACGACTTTTCGGCGTTTCATCGTTAAGAAATTCGACTCGTGACAACTGAAATCCCCTTCTCGCCACCGTTTGACACATGACGCTTCAGACGCCATTCGAGCTTCCTGCTGTCAGTGTCACCATGTGATTCAGTAAACCACACGTGTACAAGAATTTAACGTTCACTGAAAAGGTCGCCGTCATTCACGAGTTGGAAAAGGGTGTGAAGAAGAAATGCCAAATCGCCAACGAATACGGGATAGCTCCGAATTTCGTCGGTACATTGAAGGACAAACCAATGTAAGTGAAGCTGTTTTCCGTTCACAAAACATGCTTGATGATTTTGCTAACCTTAAGCGACTGAATTCTACAAAACAATCAGACATTGCACAATTTTTTGAAAAACTATAATTTTCTGTATTGAATGTAATATGTACTGTAGCTTATGTAATGTAAATCTTATTTTGTTTACATACATATAGTGTTTAAGTCTTTCATACCATGATTTTTCTGAAGAAATATTTAATTATTGACAGAATAATCTTTTCAAGCATTCAGTGGACCTGAAATTAAAGTTAAAAGATGTAACTTGTTTAATTCGAAAACTTTGATAATTCGAAGTTTTGTAGTGGTCCCTTCAGCTTCGAATTATCCAAGTTGCACTGTATATATATCTTATTTTATATTTAATAAATTAAAATATTTCTAATCGTTTATTACTTTTCCACCTAATATCCTAACATACTCAGAAAAAAAATAAAGAAAAAAAAAACTACATTAAAGAAAAAAAAGAAAGCAAATGGTGGAAAAAAGTAATAAATAATAATAATATACTCACTTCCAAAAGTTAAGCAAAGAGCAGTAAAATGCGAGGAAATGGACAAGTTCTGCTTTGATTGACATGAAATGCTGCAAGTAAGTAGCTCTATGTTTATTCATGAAACAAAACAAAGAATTACATACAGAGATAAACAAAATATTGAATTTTCATAAATTGTAAGATGAGGTCATATTTGCGTCATTAACAAAATGATGTTTAAATTCAAAACAAACTAAAAACCGACATTAACCCTTTGCGGTCTTAGGCAAATCCCAAAATTTGTCCACAGCCAGGACATCGTATTTTTAAGGGTGTTGTGGGGAGCGTAATGACAAACGTCTTTTTTTCAAAACTATAGATTTTTTTTCAAGATTTAATGTTAAAATATAGAAAATATATATCTGAAATCTATTGAATGTATAATATATACATATATATATATGTATATATAATAATATATATATAATATATATATAATAGTTAAATTATAAGAAAAAAAAGTAATAATTTTTTAAATTTATCATTATGTGAAATCTTCTGAAGCATTCTCCTGGACACATTGCAGAAAGAAATGTGCAGGTTTTACAATAATAATATGTTTCCTTCCTTCCTTTCTCCTTTTACTTTTCTTTTACTGTACACTATACAGTCTTTGGGCTTTTTATTTTCAAAATCGTCATCTAAAACACTACAGTGCTTTCGTTTACACGTTAGGAACGCTCGACGAAGGACCTGCCATTTTGGTTTCCTAACAGACATTTCGGCTGATTTTTCCACAAAATATTTTGGCAGATGCTCAATAGATGGCGCAAAACGTCAACAAAAGACACTAGAAATAGCATATGACTTCCACAGCGGTTTATTGTCGACAAAAGATAACGCCAGCATCCAAAAATGACATTGTCGATTATATATCGACAATGGACCAGACTGGCATTTCCTCTATGTCGATTATATGTCGACATAAGACCGCAAAGGGTTAATAGGGTATGTGAGCACCCTTCACCTTCATACAAAGTTTACAGCGTGTGATCATGCTTGTTATGAGGTGATCAACCACCGCAGAGTCCAGTAATTGCCATTCCTCCTGTAGGGCAGTTTCTAAATCTGAGTGGCTGGAGGTGGGAAATGTCGACATACAGCATGGCCGAGGGCATCCCAAAGATTTTCAATTGGATTAAAGTCCGGCTTACTAGCCACTCCATATGCGCAATCTCCTCACTCCAGAAAGTCGTCAACGATGGCAGCTCTATGGGGATGCGCATTATCGTCCATTAAAACGAAAGAAGGACCAACTGCTGCAGTGTACAGTTTCACAATTGGGTCTAGGATTCATCTCGATACTGTACAGCCGTCACAGAACCTCGCCTGTAGATGTACAGGTCAGTGTGATATCCCAATGAAATCCCTGCCCAGACCATGATGCTTCAACTGCGGAATGCGTGATGTTTGGGGCCGATTGCGTATGCCTTGTTCCCTCCAGACCCTTACACGCTTATCATCGAGTTGTAGGGCAAATCTGGACTCATCTGTGAACATAACGTTACCCCAATCAGACATAGCCCAATTCACAGGCTGGCGGCACCACTGTAATCGTGCCCCTCTGGATTGGATGGATAAAGGAACACAAACTCGTGTTCCCAAGCATACAGACCATTCATGTTTAGCCTTCGACGAACAGTAATGGCAGATGTCGTCTTACCAATGGTCGCTACAACCATAGATGTCATACGTTTGGAGGTCGATCTTCGATTCCGCTTGGCTACAACAGCAATATATCGATCTTCCGTGGGGGTTGTAACCCTTGGACGATCGGCTACAGGTCTTCGGACAACTGTTTGGCTGGCTTGGAATTGTTTCATAATCGTGAAATGACGGAATGATGAATGCCGAAGAAACGAGCAACATCTGTTATAGACTGTTCCGCTTCAATGCGTCTGACAGCCCGCCAGCGCTCAGAATCTTCCATTCGTCTTCTGGAAGCTATAGAGACACATCTAGCTTGAAAACAAATTGTAGGAATGTTCTAAACACCTTTCATCGGCACTTACATGCAACTCCTGTAACCCTTCACAATGCAGGCTTCTTATACGACTGCCTGTTTTGCATATTTCTCGATGCGAAACCATGATTGGCTGTTCCCTATATAATTTGCATACTTCCTTCTACCTTTGCAGCAAATTTCAGCTTCTTTAATTCAGATCTCTTACGGAAATTAACATTTTTCCTCTCCGTGCTTAACTTTTGGAAGTGAGTGTAAAAATTATTAAAATAAATACGAGGACGAGTCAAAAAGTAACCTTAAATATTTTTTATTGACAAAATATACATATATACAAACAAAAACACTTCCTCACTTTTTAATGTAGTCCCTATTATGTTCAGTACAGGTGCACCAGCAGAATCTGGATTCTGCGAGAGAAAAAAATCTTTCGGTTGACTATGAAGCCAAGTATGCACTGCCTCTTTCATCAAATCATCCGTGTGAAACTTTATGCGAAACATAGGTGCCTCCTTGAGGGATCCAAACACAAGGTAATTACTCGGTGCAAGGTCTGGTGAATAGGGAGGATGTGGAAGACACTCGAAATGCAGATCTGTTAGTTTTTCATTGCACGAGCTGTATGCCGCTTAGCATTATCCTGCTGGTAAACACACCAAAACGGAGCAAACCATGACATTTTGACTTGATTGTGGGTTTCAAATGGCTTTAAAGCAGATCACAATACGATTCACTGTTCACAGTAAATCCGTTGGTCATATAATGTTCCAGAATTGAACCTTTACAGTCCCGGAAGAGCGTGATTACACTTTGCCAGGCGACGGAATTGTGCGGAATGTTTTTGGTTCGGTGATGATGAATGCCACCATTCCTTGCTTGCTCACTTAGTCTCTGGCTGGTAATATTGGACCCAGCATTCGTCGCCAATGACGATACATCGTAAAAAGTCATCCCATCAACTTCATAACGTCGCAGTAGCATTTCACAAACATCCACACGAAGTTCTTTGATTTTGGTGGCAAGTTGTCTTAGTACCCATCTAGCGGAGACTTTGCTATACTTTAGCATATGGTGAATGATGTGGTATGCCAAGCCATGACTAAGAACACTATTTCAGCCATCTCGTTGAATGTTATTCGACGGTTTTTCCATATCAGTCATTCCACTGCAGCAGTAATGTCAGCCACAGTTGTAGTGTGATGCCGGTCAGAGCAAGCTGCATCAGTCGTACTTGACAGCCCACTTTTAAACTTCCTGTGCCGTTCGTAAACTTGCTGAAGCGACAAACAACTATCCCCATACTGTCTTTGTATCTTGTGATGAATGTCTGCCAGTCTTTCACCCTTATTGCCCAAAAACCAGACAACTGCATGCTGCTCCTTATGGAGCATCCTTCTAACTGTGCGGCCATCTTGGCTTTGGCTTGCTGACGTCATAGTTGGCGCGTAGGCCAAAGTATATGCGCCTGCAAGTTCCTCAAGTGACAAGACATAACATATCTGTATTACAATCCTCTACTATGTGATTTTAAATTTTTATGGCCATATTAAGGTTACTTTTTGACTCGCCCTCATAATAATAATAATCATTTAAAAAAAATACACTTGTTCCCCACGCAGAATCATACACACAATCCTTCCATCTCAGACCAACGCCTTAACAACAACACTTGCTTAGGGAACGAGCAGGAAGTTAATAAGCTAATATTCAAAAATCGATAAAAACAATATAAATACCTCGAAAACGCTTGAGAGTTGGTCCCTAAACCCATATATATTTTTGAAGTACTCCATGAGTGCTTTCGTCTCACAAAAGGGCATTGATTTCGTGAGATACAGGCCATGTTCTCTCCTTGTCAGTCAAAAAATTGTAAAAACAATGCTGAGAACTTTTGATTTTTAAACTTTATTTGTTTAGGGTATCACTGAAAATTAACAGTAAGGTCTCAAAAGGTGTTCCTTCAAAACAATCTATTCTTGAGCAATATTTTCATTTCAAATTAATGTCAATCTGTAGCATCAATTATTAGATATAAACAGGCAGTACAGTCTTAACAGAGACTCATCTTGGAGTTTTGTCATTTTAGTGTGCTGAAACATTCCAGCCAACATTTATGGAGATATTCCAGCTCATGAAATGCATCAATCCACACAATTAAAGTAAAAATAAATAAAACCAAAACATGGCTAAATAGTGATAACAATTTTTATAGTTAAAGTAAGCCTAATCTAAATTTATTGCGTGAGCAAGCTAAAATGAAAAATGAAAAAAAAATGGTGACTGAAAAACCAGGCTCCCTGCGCTACCCGATTTGTCACGAACTGATAATATAAAATAAAAAAAAATACTGGTACTAAATTTTGTTGCACTCGACAAGATACAAAAAAAAAATGTAAAGCAAAAGTAATAAACAAATTACAAGTCGGACCCCGATTTAATGCATTCATCTGGACCAAAAATTTTATTTGTTAAATCGGAGGTTATTCATAATATCGGGGTCCAAAACAAAAAATAAAAAATCTCTGCACTTATGGAACAGCCCTAATAAGCAACTACCATATATGCTCCAATAGAGGCCCCCGGCGTTTATTTGCAAAACTAGCCTCGGCTCCCGGCGATTAATAGAGACCGGCTGCTATTAGAGGGCGGCCATTATTAACAAAAACCTTCAGAACGCAATTACACATAAATATCGGCTAATATTACAAACAGCTACTTTATTTGAATTTCACATGCTACATAAGACTGTAAAGACAAATGGCAATGTCTTTCTGTATCTTTCACTGCTATTCGTCGTCCGAATCTGCAATGACGGGCAGCCGCCTCACCGGAAATTTCTGTCGCGTATTCCACCACGCGAATCTTAAAGGCAATGTCAAATGACCGTTTCGGCGGCATTTTGTAAGGCAATACACCGTAAGGTATTAAGATACGGGCGCTTACACTAGTACCGGTAGGCAAATATCAAAGACCCGGCTACTATTAGAGACCGGCTACTATTTGGCCGAGTCCCCTCTGCAGCCCGGCGCTTATTAGAGATCGGCGACAATAAGAGCCTCGGCGTTTATTGGAGCATATGCGGTACACAAAAATATCCATAATTAGAAATTGTACACTTTTTATTCAGCAGCTAAAAATACAGCGAATAATTACGCACTAATTAATTTTAAATTTTAAAGTTTGTACTGAGTAATGTTTGACAATTTCCTTGATTCCTGACTCGAAAAAGTCCTTTTTCGATTTTATGGAGAGAAGAAAATACAGCGTCATTTATATCCTACTGCATTAGATATGTTTTCACAGTTTCCAAACCATGTAAAGCATCAGAAAAAGTAACAGTTTTAATGGGAGTTTCATTATCGATTTCTGATCAGAATCGCTATTCATTGGTTCCGATAAATCAACAATTTCATTAACTTCAGTTGCACAGATAGACAGTCCATCATTACATGTGGCATAATTGTTAAAGTCTATCCCAGGAGCGATTTCTTTCCATTGACTTCTTCTGAAGGGACTTCATCATTTTCATCACTTTCCACTTGTGTGCCTGGAAATCCCGCTTTCTGAAAGCATTTTTCAATTGTATTTTTAGAATACAATTTGGTCCCAAGATTGTCTCACAAAATATAGATCATCCAAAACATTGGCTTTGTATCTTTTCTCCGCATTTTCATCGAACGATGCTATAATTTTTCTCATTCGCAACTTTCTGTAATTAACTTTTACAGAACGATATGATACCAAAGTCTAGTGGCAGAAGCACACTTGTACGATTTGCAGGGAAAAACATGACTTGGACGTTTTTTAAATTGCAAATTGGAGGATATGCGGGATATTGATCAATAATAAGTAGCCTGCAACCTTAGATAAGGATGAGACAAACACAATAAGCAGATATTGATTGGAAAATAAGCAGGAAATTGTTAATGCTTATTAATTGTTAATCAGATACAATCGATGTGAAGTTCAGAGAACAGGGCATGCGAAAGGCAGATACTCTGTTCACAGTGAGCACATTTAAGGAAAAACATTAAACACAACACAAAAACATATATCAAGAAAAAGTACCTTTCGATATGAGGAGGGCGTAAGAAAGTGAGTGAGAGAGATGTGGAGAGGCAAAGAGAAGCGAGAGGCAGCAGGAAGAGGTGCTCTACGTGTGTCCGGCAGGCTGACCCTTTACCTTGTCAGTGAACAGAATATCTGCCTTTCACATGCCCTGTTCTCTGAACTTCACATCGATTGTGTCTGATTTGAAGCTGATCAATAACACTTTCCTGCTTATTTTCCAATCAATATCTGCTTATTGTGTCTGTCTCATCCTTATCTAAGGTTGCAGGCTACTTATAAGCCTCTTGCAGTGACTTATAAGTAATTTCCCATAGGACACCATGTTAACTTTGTTACCCCTCATAGCTCCTATACCCCTGGCCGCTGCAATTTTGCTGGTTGACTTAGATATGGAAGATCTTTCGAATGCAGATGGTCTGAACCGGCAATTCCGGTGACGCTATCGTTCCCTTTACTTGTGAGAAAAATACTTGGCTTCCTGGATTTCCTTTACAATAACTTTCAGAACCTTACTTCCTATTATTTCGATTACTTCTTCGCAAATTAAGGAAGACAAATAGAAGGGTTTTACTCGACTTTGATTACCATATATGGCTAAATGAGAACTTAGAAAAGGCTCATCCTCCGTGATTAACTCTGAAATTCCCAAGTACTTGCCATTATGTTGAGAATCAAGGAGTTCTGTATCACCACAAAAAGCTAATCCACGTATTCCACTATTCTTTGCAGAACTTTGATCCAATAATCTTGTTCTTTGTTGAACTGAATTTCCAAAGAGCTGTCGATTCGACCGTATGTGCGTCGCTTACGATGCTCTGAACTATCAAGAATAGTAGTAGAATTCAAATCTATGCAATGTTTTTCGCAATCTTTTTTTAAGGAAATGCAAAGAATCTGTCCTTATTCTGACTATGGACGGATGCCACAATGATGGTATTTCCATTAATAGCATATACAGTAGAGTCCCGATTATCCGAGTTAATGTGGACCAAGACTAACTCGGATAACCGAAAAACTCTGTTAAACAGAAAATTGTTTAAATGTATATTTTCACAAATACACAAGTTATACAGATACAACACATACAATTCATATTGAAAGAGTTCTTTTACTTAAAAAAGTCCTTAATTGTTTTTTGTTTTACGTTACTTTGGCGTTTTTCTGCAGCAATGTTTCGCTATTTTTTTAAGGATAACCCAGGATTGTTGGTGTCGAAACCATTCCCCGATTCCAGGTAAGGGATCATATGACTAGATGAACCAAGATTAATTTGCAAAAAAAAAATCCTAGAAATATTTGATAGCTCGCTTAAAGCGGAAACTCGGATAATTGGGGTTTTACTGTACCGGTATTATTCCCTAAAAAAGAAAAGGGTAAAAAACAAGAAAACATCAGTGCTAAACGCCATCAATCTATAACGTTCGTCCTTACCTTTTCTAATCCTACTTAAATGCCTAATTCTCTCGACTTTTTAAATTTCTTATTTTAATCTTTCATTTGGAATTTTAGATAACAATTTCTTAATCGGTTTTAAACAATTTAAACAATTTTATTCTACGATCAGTTCCTTTTAAACTTCCAGTTTTCATTTTAATTTTCTCATTTTTTTCACTTTTATTTTAGTTTATTATTTTATTTTTATTTAATTTCAGTTCTCATTTCATTCATTTAATTTTAATTTCCATCTCAATTTTAATTTCATTTCTGATGTTCATTCCTCAATCTGTATCATCTTCCTTTCATAGTACATACTTTTGAGTCGACCTGAGACACTGGGATGGCTGTTTCGAGCTTCTTGGGCTCTCCTCAGAGTGTTTAATAAACATTTTTCCCATAAAAAAATATCTATTATAGACATACATCGAAGGTTGCCGGTTCAAATCCATATATCTACTTTGTTTTTGTTTATTTGTTTTCTCTTAATCTTTTTTCTCGATGACCGCTTGGGTTTTTTTTTTTGTTTTTTTTTCTAAAGTTTTTTTTTTTGTTTGTTTGTTTTTATTTTCCTAACTTTTTTTTTATTTTTTTCCTAACTTTTTTTATTTTTTTTCCTAAATTTTCTTTATTTTTCAATCCTTTAATTTATTTCCTTTTTTTATTGTTATTTTTAATTTTCGTTATTATTATGGATCGCCCTTAAATTTATGCTTTACTATTAAATTATATTCACTTGCTTCTATATCATGAAGTTTGATATTGTAGGTCGTGATTTTTTTCTACAGAAAGTAGAGATATAGTACAGATTTACTGTAACATTTATAACTCTTCTTAACATACAACGCAGAGAGAGAAAAAAATGCTACAAGTTTCAGTATCCAATTTTTGGGATAAGCATTTCTCTGGTCGCGATAACTCAAAAAATTAACTAAAAGTATAATAAGTTTTGAAAATGGTATGTGAAATTGATATCACGTTTGTTGTTAATAGATAAAATGTTATACTTTTTCTTTATTAATTTTCCAAATTATAATTCTCTTTTGAAAATGTAACAAAAATGTTACGAAACATGTAAAGAGTTTAATAAACATTTGAAATTAGAATGCCTTTTGAGTCAGAGCTGAGACGGCTGTTTCGAGCTTGTTGGGCTCTCCTCAGCGAGAGGTACTCAGTACAAAAAAAAAGTTCCAGATATGTGCAAATGCAGAATAGATTTTCAAAGAGAATGTTTCCCAAGGAAAGAGGACCAACTTTGATTGAAATCATGAACAATCCTGTCCCTTACAATAGACAGAAGAAAGAAAAGACTGAGTATGATACTCCTCCTCCACCAAGGATTTCCAAGGTTTTTGGCACGGAGAAATAACAGATGTTATGTTATGTTATGTTATGGTTATGTAGTGAATATGAGTGGCAGAGAAGCAAAGCACTGCGACCGGAGGTCTATTGTACTATCCCACGGAAATAAGGAAGGATGCAGAGAAAGACTGAGAAAGTATGGTGGGAGAAGTGCAGGGGATATGGGAGAACCCCGAGAAAACCTGCCCAGCGCGGATCTTCCACCATCACGAAACCCACATGAGAACAATAATAGTGTTACTCAACCAATGCAAGACTAAAAACTAGAACTAAGTTTTTTTTTTTTTGGTTTTCTTTATTTTCCTACTTTTTTTCTCAGGATTTTTGTTTTTTTTGGTTTTTATTATTTTCCTAACTTTTTTTATTGTGATTTTTAAATTTCGTTATTATTAATGGGTCGTCTCTTTATTAATGGTTGTGAATGAAGACAGTGACCCTCAAAGACTAAAAACTAGAAATAAAAAACAAGAACAAAATGTGGAATCTAAATCCTTGGGCAGTACTCCGGTTACCATAAAAGGTATTTGACCACAAAAAAAGAAAAAATATATATTTATAGATAACTCACTAAAGGGTAATAGGAAAGCAATCAATTCATATAACAGTACTTTTGAGTCGAGCTGAGACTCTGGGATGGCCGTTTCGAGCTTGTTGGGCTCTCCTGAGAGTGTTTAATAAACATTTTCCCCATAAAAACTATCATAAACATTGAAGGTTCATTATCAATAAAATAACCTTTATAAATATTTCAATAAACTTCTTTAATACTCCAAAAAAAAAAAAATAGTTATTTAAAATTTATTCTGTAATTTGGACAATCTTCATCTTTTGTTTGTTAGCTGTAACACATCACGTTGTTGTTTGTTGGTAATCATACCTCACGTTTTTATTTGTTCTTTTAAATTTCTGAATTCTCTTGGATGTAATTATTTTATTATTTTTGTAGTTTGGGAAAAAGGGAGAGATTCCCTATTCACATGGTGAAATATGGCTTGAAAAAGAAGTATAAATCCTTCGAAATATTGCTTTTGGTGTATGATGTTTGTGGCGAGGGAAGACCCATAAAAAGCCCACTAATTTGTTTGATTATTCTGTTATATTTGCGGTGAAATACTGGTTGTCAATTAGAAAGTCAAGGAAATTAATTTTTTTAGTGTTTTTTTTTTTCTTCCCATTTTAGAGTTTTTATAGCTGTCACGAACGTATTCGTGCCCCGCGCTCCGCTCATTTCCCTTTCCATTTTCTTTCTTGGCAATATTTTTCTAATATTTCTTTTCCTTTTCTTTCTTTCTCTTTTCTGATCATTTCCAACCTTCCATATTTCTCTCTCGTCGTTCCTCAGTCCTGGCGTCTGTTGGACTGCAATTTCCCGACAAGCTGGCACCAAAGAAACCTTAAACAATGGTTTAACGACTTCGGGAAGGGCTCGAGAAAGCTCCTCCAAACGGTCCACAAAGGCTATCAGGCCATGAAGCCTATTGTTCACCGTTAAAGCTTTCTCCCAACTTTCTCCCTTTTGTTATGTGCATCGGGAGCCCGGGAAAACAAAGGGCCTGATGTCACAACAACGAGTGGTGTTGCCACAAGCGGTGATGGGGACAGAAATGTCTCACCACCCCTCCCAGGAATATAACGGCGACCCCCGGGAGTAAACAAGGCAGTATCACAGCAGTGTCGGAGCAGTATCACAGGAGTATCCGGAGAGCAGTGGCCGAGAGCAGGAAGCGAGGCTTGGGGAAGACGACACGGCTCCCGCGGCCAGCGGCTCCAGTCGTCAAGAACCCCACCGCATTTTCCCTGCTCGGCGTTGTTCCATGACGGAAGCAAGCAGCGTTTGAGAAGGCGAGGCGCAGGTAAGATGGCCCGAAGTTCTCGCGACAAGCGAGCTCGGTCGTCGCAGAAAACCTGCCCACTTCTCACTATACCTGGAGCTCACCCCCTACAGGAGGTCGACGGCAGGGCAAGCGCGGAAGGCGAGCATCAGAGGAGACATCGCGGACCCGTGCAGAAATACGATTCCGCCAGTCTCCAACACAGCCGCCCGTCCGCTATTAGCTGTCGACATCTCCGGAGATACGGAGACAGATTTCGGTGATTGCAAGTGTGCCTCTGCAGTGCTCAAGGATGCCTTCGAGACCGTCCCAGCCGATCTTCCCCCAGTGCCGCCCAGGACAGATCCGAACGGACAATTTGAGAGAGAACATGTAAATTATCTCTTTACTTCTTATAATATACTTGATATCTTGTATTTATTCTATCAGTTTATTTCTGTAATAAAATCTTTCTTTTAACCCTTTACCTGAGTTTTGCCTTTTCTCCTTCATCTGAAAGGCGCGGGCCACTGTCTCTAGGCTGGCTTTCCACGGCACCTCCCCCTTTCCCCGTCCAAACACCTCTCCCCCCTTGTCCCGTAGTCGTGGTTTGCTTAGGGATGCGTTAGATGGCGAGCGCCCCTAAAACAACATGTGACATAGCTGTTGCAAGAATGTCTTTATTAATTGAAGTGAATTCATTTGGGAAAGGACACACCACAAACCAGCCAGATCGGCAACAAGTAAAACACACCAATATAATATTGCCAATAAAAGAAGACTATCAAAATTATTTCCGTATCTATGCACATTTATTAGCTTTTCAATATGTGTGTGTGTATACACAGGGTGTTTAAAAAAGACATGTCAATATTTAAGGGGGTGATTCCTTAGGTTATTGTAAGAGAAAAAGTTCCATACACATGGGTCCGGAAACGCTTTGTTTAGAAGGTACAGGGTGTTAAAAGTTTTATGATTTTTCTAGTTTTCCAGAAATTATTCCTACAATTGTTAAGATATCGGTGTGAAATTTGGAATGCTGCCTACCCTGTAGAGATCAATAGTGTGAGTAGGTTAGCAACATTTAATATCTACAGGGAGATACATTTGCGGAGGTCAGGTTCACTTTGTCCCCCCCA
>JAFIDM010012231.1:2228908-2343832 GCA_023159025.1 Thereuonema tuberculata | reverse complement strand
CTTTATATATAAACAAATTTTACACTTTTAAAAAAGTTACAGTGTAAACATTCACACAAACAATACAAAAAGATCACGTTTATCACTGGCATTTCCCTAGGCAAGACGGGCCTCAACCAGGGGCCTAAGTGTTGCTTAGGTATCGACGTAAAATGCTTGCTGTGCCAATGATGGCGGTTTTTGTAGCTCAGCTGATGTTATTTATGTTGTTCCAAGTCTGTTGTAATAGTCCGTAATTTGGGAGAGATTGTGCTGAGTGCGCCGATGACTATGGGCAGCACTGTTGTGTTTTTGTGCCAAAGTCGGGAAGTTTCTAGCGCCAGAGCCCTGTATTTCTGTATCCCTGTACTCGGCAGTCTTCAGGGATGGCGATGTCTATCAAGTGGTGTGTTCTTGTTCAACCACAGTGATATCAGGGGTATTAGCTGTAATGTGGTGATCTGTCTGTATTCGAAAGTCCCACAAGATCTTGACCTGGTCATTGTTTAGGACTTTTTCAACTGTGTGTTGCCAGGGTTTATCTGAGGTCGGGAAGCCATGTTTTTTGCAAAGTGCCCAGTGCACCTTGCTGGTGACATCATCATGCCTCTTTTTGTATTCAGTGTGTGCAATGACTGTGCATTCACAAATTAGGTGATTAATAGTCTCTTAGCGATTATTGCAAAGACGACAGAGGCCATTATCATGGGCTTTCATGGCATTGGTCTGAAGGGCCTGCTCCTGTGCAGTGAGGAGCAGACTCTCAGTCTCCTTTCGGAGTGTACATTTTTTAGCCAAGTCCAGATTAAGTCATTATTGTGATTATTTTCAATGCATTTGAAATAAGCCCCAAGTAGGGGCTTACTTTTCTAATTCTGTAGTCGGGTCTTGAGGGCGTGTTTTTTGTATTCAGTTTTGGTTTGCATAACACGTAGGAAATTTTCTAATTTTACAGCTTTTAGAAACTTTTCAGTGCTGTTGTTGATGTAATCATTGAGTCCACATTTTTCTTCCTCTACAGTCTGTATTTGTATTTGCAAAAGCCCACGGCCTCTGATAGTTCGTGGTAAGTACAGCCTGTCAACATCACTCTTAGGATGTAGTGAGTGATGCATGGTTAAAAGTTTTCGAGTTTTTCTATCAAGTGTTTCAAGTTCAGCTATTATATGGGTGGTCCAAACGTTGACATCCAAAAATTTTTTTTAGATTCCTGACATCTGGGGGTACAAGGAAATACCCCATGTGTGTAATGGTTTTTTGTGTAGTTTTCGAGTTAAGAAATGATGATTGTATAGTAAATTAAAATGTTGAAAGAAATGGATTCATTTAAATGGTTGTAGCTCCCTGGAACACGGATGCTTCAATTACGAAGCTTGTACCATCACCAACACATAACAAAAGGCTAGAAATTATGAGGTTTTCTTAACTTCTGTAGAAACTAGAAATTACATCATTTGAAGTGAATGAAACATCAGATATTTCTATACAAAAACAAGTGTAGATTTTCTTCAGAAAAGTTATAAATAAATCTGACATCCAGGAAGTCTTCCTGGGCGCCATATATTGCCCTAGCGGCCACCTTCGGAAGTAATTTTTTTTTTTTTTTTTGATGCCAAACAAAATTCTATTATCATGAGCATCGTCATGTGAAATATAATGTCATTTTGCTAATTGGTTCTCCAGGTACAGCCTTTCGAAATGTGAACACCTTGTACAATCAGATCATCATATTCAGAATTACTATTGATGTTTTTCAATGTTTCAATCTTTCTTTAAGTGACTGAAAGGATTAGTATTTTGATGGTGCATCAAGCATGGGAGGCATTTACAACTGAGTTCAAGCCAAAATTCTCGATCTTGCAATATTTGTTCCTTATTTGGCATAATTATTGAATCTGGCTATAAAGAAACAATCTATACAAATATATCACAGAATGCCAAAATGTTCTTTGTATGATGCTACAGGGTTATTATAAATGATTCATTGGGTTTTAAAGTCCTATAACTTTCAAGATATGGATTGCACTCATTCATGCTAATCAAGTAATGAAAGACAACATCTCAAATTTTAAATTCGCACGTGCAGACTTCGTTGTGACAGACCAGGTGGCAGCATGAGCTACAATTGCAAATGGCGACTATGCAGCAGAAAGCATTGTGTTTTTTGGAATATGGGAAGTATTTATCCATTCTTAACATGCAGCATGTGTTCTGAAGACAGTATGAAACAGAACCGCCAGGCCACCAGAGCATTCTGCGATGATATTGACAGTTCAAGGACACACGTTGCCCTTGTAAAGGCAAAAACACCAGACGATCTAACAAAACAGTGGATTTAGGAGAGTTTCGTGGGTAGCCCTCGAAAGTCAACAAACCCCGCAAGTCGCGAACTTGGTATTTCACAGCCTACTGCTTGGAAGACTTTGTGACAGCGATTACGACAGAAATCAAAAGAAGGTACGTCTGCAGGTTTTGCAACATTTACAGCCAGATGACTATGTCAAGCATTACGAATTTTGTAATCTCATGCAGGAAGCATTTCAGGATGATGATTTTGCCACCTGTTTTTTGTTCAGTGACAAGGCAACATTTCATTTAAATGGAAAGGTGAACTGTCATAATGTCCAGATATGAGGTACGGAAAATCCTCATGCTGTTGTGGAATATGAACGGGATTCTCAAAACTTAACGTCTTTTGTGTAATCGCAAAAACAATGGTGTATGGGCCCTTTTTTTCATTGAGAACACTGTGATGGGTATATCAAAACTTGATAAAGACAATTCCGGCAACTTCATATTCCAATAAGATAGGGCTGCACCTCATTGGCATGCTGATGTGGAATCGCTACATGAATGAGGAACTCCCCCATTGCTGGATTTGGCAATGTGCTGGGGATGACTTGGTGCTGTTCAGACGGCCGCCCAGGTCTGCCGACCTTACGCCTTGTGATTTTTTTTTTCCTTTGAGGCCATGTGAAAGACCCTGTTTACAGGCCACCTTTGCCAGCAACATTGGATGATCTCCGAGGCTGCATTATCGTTGCTTTGATGACAATCAACGGGGAAATGCTGCAATCGTATGGGCCGAACTATATCATATAGTCGTGTGTATTGTAAAGAGAGGAGCACACATTGAACATTTGTAGTTTCTCTTTTTTTTTTTCCATGCAACATTCATTGTTTTATGTGTAATATATTGTGAAATACAGTTTTTAAAACCCGATGAATCATTTGTAATAACCCTGTATACGAAAACATTGCTATTAATAAACTATCATTTAAAAGAGATTGTTTTTTTTAAGCAATTGCAAAGTAATGGTTTTGTTATTATTGGATTGTACCCAAGTAGTTCAGTTGTAGTCATTGGCTTATTCAAACTATCATGATATGACAGAATGAATGACAAAGAAATATCTATACCATTTAAGAGCTAAAGTGAATGCATTTTTGTATAAGTCTTTTGCTTTTCTATTTCGCTTGGCTCTATTAATAGTCATTTTTTTAGTCTCAATGATGAGGTAAACACAGGTATAATCAAATGTTTTCAAGTGGTTTCTATTGTACTTACAAAATCAATCATACTGTTAGTTTCTCTACCCCGTAATAATTATTGAATAGCTCAATGTAGCCTTTTGAAACTTGGCATTGCCATTTAGACAAAGGACAATATAATTTTTGTACTTCAAATTTTCTGTATTGGTTCTTGCTAAAAAATGCCCATAGAATTGAAACAAGGGATTCCTATCAATGTCTTAACAATGCATATTAATCTCTTTGTATGTTTTAACAAGATTAAAATTAAAGGGATTTTAGGCAAAACTCCGAATGGCGGTCCCAAATTATGAAAACCTTTTTAATGACAGATAACAATATGACTGTGAAGGATAATACATAGCCACAGTTATTACACATCAAATCATATAGTTTTCGCTCAACATATTTAAGTATTGTCCGAATATGTGCGACTTATGACTAAAGCATTATTACTCTTGGTGCTTGCGGTCTACCAGCCATGGCACGTTTAAAGTGATTTTTAAGCAACAATACACAATGTTTCATTAATAACAATAATAACAATGTCATTACACTTCACACAATGTTTCATTAATAACAAGACAAATGTTTCATTAATAATAACGTTGGGACCGCGTTCGGAGTTTTCATAATTTGGGACCACAGTTCGGAGTTTTGCCAGATTTTACATAAGTATGTTCCACTTTGCAGTTTTTTCTTCAGAAAATGAAACAAATGTACTTCTGAAAAAAATAAAGTCTATGTTAGTTAGATATAATTTTTCAAAAAAATAAAAAGGAGGATTTTTTTTTTGTTTGTATTGTTTTCATGACTTTAAAAAACAAAGAAAAAAAGTTGCAACATTTCAAAATTGGTTTTTAGTTCTTTCAGGAACTTCTTGTTTGAGTAACAGATATTACAAGCTAAAAATCAAATGACCCAGGTTTGCCATATTACAAGTGCTTCATAAATGACACATTCTTAGATGCTTATAATAATACTGATCAAAATCATCTCACTAATGCCACAGGCATATACGAACCACAAGTATTTTCTTTGAAGTAGTAAGTCCTGTAGTTCAGTGCTTAACTTCAAGAGTTTAATAAAAACTTTCTATTTTTATTTATTAACAATGATCAGGCAAATAATAATTTTTAATCATTTTCAATTTATGAAAATGAAAATGATTAAAAAAAATAAATATTGTACAATATTGCACAGAGATTTGATGATTAATATAAATAAAACATTAAAAAGCAGTGACAATTTTAATAATTCTCAAACTTAATGAAGAATAAGGTCCCAGAAGCAGCGAACTTTGACCATTTGTTGTTGATCATCCATTTTCCACCAATGATCAGTCCAATGCCTTCCTGCATTTGCATCCAGGAAATAACCCAGTTTCTTTTAAAAGATGCCTTGGTGAACCCTACAGCCTGTTCAGAAGAGAAATAACCTAGGGAAAAATACACGACCTCCACTGAGGATTAAACCCTACTCCTCCAGCCCAAAGCTCTGTGCTGATATCACAGCATCGGAACCACATTGTAAGATAAAGGATAACAGGATTTAGGAAAAATTCCTACTGCAAAAACCTTGAGCTCTTTTTTAAGAGCCATCTAATTTGGAAGATTATCTATTGCTGAATTTCCAAATAAAAATTCCTCTGGATTTTCTTTATTTTTCTTTGTCAATGATGAATAAAAGCCAATGTGTGTGAACAGATTTGGTTCCACTGAATATATGTATAAATTTTGAGATTTAGAGTACTGATCAATGGCAATATCTAATCCAAAGTCTTTATCACATACAACACTATTTAAGTATCTTATGAGACTAGGAAGCATTGATTTAGGATACAAAGTGGCAGGTGTACAGCATCCAGGGGCCTTCACAACATTATAAAAACTGGGATGCAATCTTCGTAATTCTAATAAATTAGGTCGTCCAACTAGTAAGGAAAAAATCACAAAATAAAATGCTCCCATAAACCCAATTAGAAACATGAACCATTTTTGTTGATAAAGGTCCTTAAGAAAGCAAGTGACTATTTTGATGAAAAACACACATCCTATCAGTGCAATACCTACTAATTCTGACATCTGCCGAACTTCAAGGGCATATCCCAACCATCGTTCAGGATAGTAAAGTTTAAGTGCCAGCCATGAATGGCGGTTATCAGATAAAAGGCCCCTTTCAATTCTCCTTTCCAATGAATTTCGAAGAACTGAATTAAGAGTGTAAAGGAAATTTACTTTTGGAACTGCGTCGTCTTCTACGATAAGAATATACCGAGCTTTATAATGATAGCATTCCTGCAAACAAAACAGATAATCCAATTTCTCCTTCTCATAGATGCTTAAGTGTTGAGAGAAGTTTCTGGAATAGGAAGGGAGAAACTGCGAAATGTATTTTGCATCAAGATTAGAATCTGGATTTGTATCGACATTACAAATGATTAAAGACACACTAGATGAACTGTATGTTTGTATTTCATTTATCAAGGAGGCAGCCACTTGTTTGAAATATCCTAATTCATATCCATCAGCAGTTCGACGTGTTACTGTAGTGATTGCAATTAGAATATCCAAACCGCCTTCATTGAGACGGGTTTCATAAATATTACGGGTAACTGATGGATCGAGTGATCGGAAGTAGTTCTCCGCTTTCAGACGTCTCCGGTCATTTTGACTGCGAACCACTTGAATGAATTTCTCTTTTTCACCAACGATGAACTGCGTGAAGACTCTGTCATTACAAGTAAGTGGCAAAAGTATACCGAAGGTGAATGCATACAGAAGACAAATCGATAACATAATCTTCGTAGAAGAACACGGAGATTTACGAAAGCTTTCACTTGAAGTCCAATGAAGAAGTTTCTTCAACTGAACACAGAAGTAGTACATTTTCGTTGCTTAAATGCTTTCTAAATTTATCGAAACCACTTAAATGATCACTGTCTCTTTAAAGAAGTAAACGCATGGGAAACATCTTTCTTTCCTTCGAAGTTTGTAGGTGCAAAGAGAGGAAGACGCTCAATTCAGTAACCTCGAATACGCCCTTCTAGGAACCGGAAGTGTTTGTCCGACCGGAAACGGAAACGACAGAATATTGCGTAATCGTATGCGCAAATTTGAATCCAACGCAAGAACCGCAGCGGTTGTAGAGGTGAAAACTGGCTAGCGTATTATTTTTCAAATTATGTTAGTCTAAAGAAATGAAAAAAGCATTACGATGGAGACAGGAGATTTTGAGAAACAGAAATTGGCCAAACAGCTAATGGAAGCCTTAGGAACAGTGATGAATATTAATGCCGACAGAAATCAAAGGCTCTCAGCTCACAAGGTAAGCTTTCCATAGACCCTGCCAAAACCAGTTTGTCTATAGAAGGTCTAAAAGTTTGGCTATCGAAATTCTGAACTGCCCTTTCAGTGTAGGACGGGTTTCGAAGAATTCTGCTTTTATCTGAATCTTAAGTATTTTCTTGTCCGTGGTGGAATCCACGTGCTTTTATTTTGGCTGATTTCTGTTTTCTTTGATTAGTTCTGTGAAGAATTCAAAGATAACTCACCTCATTGTGTTCCTTGTGGTCTGTATCTCGCTTCTATTGGAAACGACCCAATCGCCAGGAATCTTGGATTTCAATTAGTAGAGCATTGCATAAAGTAAGTATTAAAAAAAAAAAAAAATCAGCTGTGAAAATTTACTTTTTGTACATATTTTTAAAAATATACATATGTATATTTACGTTTCATTGTTATTTCTCTCACTTTTAAGGTTCAGGTGGAACAACTTAACATTAGCGGAAAAAATATATATTAAAGACAATGCAATGAAGTTACTAGGCTCTGTAAGTACAATTTTATATATAGTTGGTCTTCTTAGCCCTTTCGCTTTGAGATCAGGGCCAAGATTTACCATTTAGTGCTACAGCGCTCTAAATACTATTTGGACATTATAGTTTCATCAATGTGGATCTGATGAGAGTTAATGTGTGTTGATTTTGTGTTTGGGTAGGTGACGGTGAAGGATCCTCCTCACTCCCACAATTTCATATCGTTTTCGAATATTATTTATGTGGGGTTGTTATATTTTTGTTTTACCTTGTGACACAAAAGAGCTAAATATATTCCATCATATAGAATTCATTACATCTAATTCTTAAACTAAATCAGTAGCAGTGAAATAATTAAAAAAAAAAAAAAAGAATTATAAATTTCTCTGATAATGCAACAAAAACCACTTAAATATCTTTATTCTAAGATTCTCGTTAATAAAAGAGCCTTACACTAGTTAGGTACTGCTCTCTTCAAATCAGATGATTGGAATAGCAGTTCCTAAGTCAATAGTTTATTGTCAATAATGATACTGAGAATCATTAGTAGTCCTTATCCAACACCACAACTATTTCATTCACCAGGTCTTAAAGTTCCCATAAAAGAATTTCATAATTGATATTGCTGATACTAGATGGCCCTACAAGCTTTGACATCACACCCTTTTATTCCCTCCTTCGTTTTTTAAGACTATCCTCCTTTTACTTTCTAATCCTGTTATAATCTCTGCTTATCCAACTCTGCTTACCCCTTGCACCTCAACTTCTTCCTTTTTGGTCAAGTGCCTTTGATCCCAAGACAATACAACCAATAAAGAAAAACATTCACTTTATTTTAGCATTTGTTTCATAATAATGATTAGTAACTTTAGAGTATTATTTGAAAACTAAAGTAAAATAGCAAAAAAAAAAAAAAAATCAGATAAAATAAAAATTGGAACACGCACATAAGGGTGAAATCAACCAGGGTGGTTGCTCTACCATCTTGTTAATTTTTTATATTTACACCACAGGTGCACTTACTAATAACTTGTTCAAAAGTATTTTTGTTTTATTTTTATCTGCTACAATCTTTGATTTAGTCTCATTTTTCACCAGTGTGACAAGCAAAAGTAAGGGTTTGCAATGGTATAGAAAAAAAGCTGCTATGTAATTTATAGAAAGTTCTGGTTTGCACTATCTTAAAGCAGAGATACTGGCCTTCAGAAACTGTTTCTAAATGGAAGATATGTCTTTGATAAGTTGGACTTTAAAGATCTTAAAGTTTAATATCGGAATGAGGAATTTTGCTGTTTTTAAAGCTCTGTAAAAATGAAAAGGGCTTGAAGCCATAGGATGGTAATTTTTATACAAGAACTATGACTGAAAGTGTTTACAGAAATAGTAAAAGAAAGCCTGGATTATAAAAGTACTTCCTGACAATCTTTTGCTCCAAACTTGGACAATTTTTAAAAAGTATAATTTCAAGGTCAAATACATCAAAAGAGGGACCAGTCAAAAATTTGAATTTTCCCCATGGATTCTCTTCGTAGTACTTAAGAAAACCTGTAAGTTTCATTTTCTGGTTCATACTGGAATAGATTTTACAGGCTGTCAATTACCTGTAAAAATGGCAATGGGAAACATGTATAATGAAAAGCTTAAAGTGGTCTCATTTCTTTATT
Source organism: Thereuonema tuberculata (assembly GCA_023159025.1). NCBI lineage: Eukaryota > Metazoa > Arthropoda > Chilopoda > Scutigeromorpha > Scutigeridae > Thereuonema > Thereuonema tuberculata. Next base: position 2,334,841 of record JAFIDM010012231.1, on the reverse strand, counting down.
TTATAATCTAATATTTTTACAATGATAGCTGGTGTTTCTACCCTCTGTCAGAATAGTTTTTCATTAACAAAAGTTTAATTATGCTATGAAATAATTTGTCACTATGGTAATTTTACAGAAACATTTATTCTTAATACAAATCTTTGTATATTCAGTATAACTTAACATTCATCTCTGTGGTATGCTATTGAAGTAGGCTAATAACTTAAGTGAAAGTTCTTCTATTCAGTAGTATTGTATGTTCTCCCTGTGGCACAGGGAGATTGCAATCAAACCACTTGACAAGAAAGAAAGGACGAACAAAATTCGAAAAGAATAAGAAAAAACAGTAAAAGCACTAAAAATATTGGAATATATGCTGGTATTTTAGAATTAGATGTAATGTCAGAAAACAAATGTTGAAACACCTTGTTATCTTGATAGTGCATCCACTCACAATATATGTTGTTGCAGAAGCATGTTCACAACATATGTAAAACTTGAAGAACCTTAACAAGTTTATGATGCATCAAACTAGCCGTTAAAAGCGATTGGCAAGGGTACTGTTAAATTAAAATCATTTGTACTGGATGGTAAATATGGGAATATTACAGTCGACTGCAGTGTTAAAATTTTTGAGGGAGTGGTATGTAGATGTCTTCTAATAGTTCACTATTGAGATGCACTGAAGTGACATTACATTGATGTGTTTTCTATCTCTTTTGAGCAGCAAATGCTAATAATTTAATAGAGCTTAAAGAAGATGTTGGAGCATACACCATTGATAGTTAGAAATTTCAATTTCTTAACAATCATTAACTTTTATCTAGTTAAAGTCGACAGTCTTTTCGATTGTCGATATTTGACAGTTTCCCTTATATTCATACAAACATTGTTTATTTTTTTCTTTTAAATTCTTTTGTCATATACAAGTTGGTTATAATTAAAGTTGACCTATTTAGAGCATCCTGCAGCTGCAACTAATAGTCGGAGAGACACCAAAAGTTGTACACGTACTAGTTGAAGGTTGCGCTCAACGATTCTGAAAAAAAAAAAAAAAATAGTTACAAAATCATCCACTAGAGAGCGTTTTTTGCTACAACAATGAAAATAAATGTAGAAAAACATTAAACATGCAATGCTACAACAACAGAGTATGGTTTTAATTAATTTTAATAGACACAAGGAACGCAGCCGACATGGGGCTATAAATAATTGGTGTGAACTGAGAACGTGTTATTAGCAACAGCCATGATGACGATGACTTTACATCAGTGTGCGTTGATGGTCAAGTTTTATTACGAAAGTCATGATAATGCTGTCGCTGCGATTGGTAAATTTCTTCAGGCTAAAAAAGTACACTGTGAACCAATGTCGCCATAAGGTGTGAGAAAAATTTGAAAAAACCGCATCTTTAAGTATGCAATGTAGCAGAGGATGAAAGTTAATCAATGATCTCGTGATTGAAGACATTGCCACATCAATCATTAAGCAGTCGTTGGAGAATGTTGCAGGTTCAGATAGTGCCTGAGCCACATCACTACAATTAGATCTACCCTGGAGCACAGTTAGAAAGATCCTGAGAAACTTAATCATTTTGTACCGTACAAGATCAGTCACAGACAAGAACTGCTTCCAGATGAGAAGGAGAAACGACTCACTTTTGGTGTCTCCGACTATTTGTTGCAGCTGCAGGATGCTCTAAATAGGCCAATTTTAATTATATCTATCTTGTATTTTACGATAAAAGAATTAACACAAATATTAAATCAGATTATTCAGGGGACCAAATGTAGTAAAACTGTATATTTGAAATGTTACTGAAGAATCACAATGTGTGAATAAATGGAAAAAAAAAACCAATGGCCTGTATAACTTATATTTTATTCAGTGAAATAGAGAAAAGAGTCTCAGTGTGATTATTGAAGCATCATAGAAGAATAACGTTCTACGTAAAATATCAAGTGGACATGCTTTTGCCTCTCTTATTCCAAACATAATCTAGAAGAAGGACCTGTAATAATTTAAATGATGATATTTCAAACTTTATGTGATGGAAGAAAAGAAGCATATGTTTTGATAACATGGCTCTGATGAAGAACCTTGTTGAACTTTTTATTACATATATATATATATATATATATATGTGTGTGAAATGCCTTAACTAAGTAAACATCACTCTATTTTCCAATGATGGTGTAGATTTAAAAAAAATGATAATTTCATTTTACTGCAATGAAATGAACAAAATTATAGGAGGCCAGATTTACTATAGAGAATATTAGTTGGATGGAAATCAATCTATATATATAGTGAATATTCATAATCACGTTTCAAGAAATATATATGTAATTTTATTTTATTTATTTTTTTGACATTTAACAAGATAATTATGATTACTTAAGGGTAAAGAAGAAGCATGCATCAAGGATGCTGCTTTAAATCTATATATATCATATAGATCAAACAGGCAAAACTCAAACCCTATCCTTCGAGTTTCGCAAAGCAAAGATTTCAATCAATCATTTGCAATTTCGAAAATCTAGAAATATATAGAAAATATATTTTATATATATATATATAGAAAGGAGGATGTTTGTTTGTTTGTTCGTTCGTTCGTTCGTTCGCTATACACACCTAGACCCTTTGACCTATCTGGACCAAACGTTGCAGAATTACTCTTTAGGGGCTGTCCATTAATTACGTGAGGTGTTTTTAAAAAAATTTGGACCCCATCCCCCTTGGTGAGATTTGGTAAGATTTTGCCGCCCCCCCCCCCCCCCCCTAATGAGATTTCAAAAATTTTAACAACCAAAAAAAAAAAAAAAAAGAAAATCTTGCTATAATATATATTTTCTCTGAATGAAAAAGTTTATGAGAGATTTTCGTTGACCCCCCCCTCCCCCTTGCTGAGATTTGGTGAGATTTTGCTGCCCCCCCCCCCTTTTGACCTCACATAATTAATGGACAACCCCTTAGGACCCTGTGGGCTACCTTGAACCTGGACCCCCCCCTCCCTCCAGGGGTTGAAAAGAGTGAAATAATGTCAAATATGCACCTAGTGGTTACAATGAGAACTACACAAATATTGTTGTTCAACAATTGGAACTAAATCTATAGATAATAAAAAAATCACACAAGCTTTGATTAAATAAGGAATATATTTAAAATATAACACAATGTTTTGGCGATTTTAGTTCTATTTGCCATTTTCAAGTTACAAATAAACAGAAAGAATGGAAATAAATAAACAATCTGAGATTCAAAAAAGGGTCAAATTGATGGGGGGAACGGGAAGGAAACATGGGTAAAAAAACAATATAAAATGAGTTGCAATAATATTTATAATAACAAGGACATGGTATGATATAATGAAATTAATACAATAAAATAGTCATTAAAATATAGATAATAAATTTAATTAAATAAAAATATTTAAATAAAGGTTTGAGTTCACATGTAATAGATTGAAAAAACCAGGCGGAAAATCATTATGATTTAAACAACATCGATTACGTTGAAAAGGGTTCAAAATGGGATTAAAAAACTATTTCAATAAAACCAAAACAAATAAAAATAGGATAAAAAAAAATAATTACGATTTTATAACTCATTTTGTATTGTTTTGACTCATGTTTCCTTTCCCTTCCCCCATCAATAGTGAATGTATTCAAACTCTTTTTTGAATCTCAGATTGTTTATTCATTTCCTATTTGTCTGTTTATTTGTAATTTGAAAATGGCAATTGGAACTATAATTACCGACACGTTGCAATATTTTAAATATATTTCTTATTTAACCAATGTTTGTGTGATTTTTTATTATGGACCGGAGTTTTACCTCTCACAGTTAAATTTATTAGACAATTGTTAAACTAAAATATTGTTCTGCACAATAGCTACATAGCAACCTAGAGTCCACCATTAAACCTAAATCATTGTTGTAAATAATAGCCACGTATGCACCTGGTGGCAACAATGGGAACTACACAAATATTGCTGTGTAACAAGTGGAACTAAAATATGTTGTGCAACAATTGGAACTAAAACATTGTTGTGCCTAATAGCGCACAGATTAATCTGTTGGCAACAATTCGAACTAAAATATCATTGTACATAACAGCTACGAGTTTTCGGGATATATATAGATTTGTAATGCTCAGATGATTTTTTATGAACGGGGGAAGATTTGAATGATAGGGTTACGACGTTACAAAATTTGGATAACCTGGAACTGTAGGTGTACACAGGAGGGCAGTGAGTGGATGGGCAAACATGGTTGAAGAATACTTCTATGGAAACAAAAAAGGCTTAACGTGCGTGGAATGAAATAAAGAAAATAGAAGTAAATAAAACGCACTTACTTACAAATAGTTGAGAGAATTATATATGGTAATAATCCGACAGTTTCTGAATACTGCGTGTATTCCTTCATCAGGGACGGCACAAACATTTAGGACATACAGACAAACATTTAGGAGGACATGATGAGGGAAGATATATTAAAATGAGGGAATTAAGAGGATTAAGAGAGTTTAGCAATAGTGACGGGCGTTTTGCCTGCCGGTTATTGGATTGTAAGCTTTAAGCTGAATTATCCCTTCCCTTACTATCCTCCCCTCGAAAGCTTCATCAAAAAATTCCTCCACCAACACCAATATGCCCCTGCCTTCAAATCACACAACATAAACATAACACAAACAAATAAACCTAATAACCCTTCCAACACAGTATACTGGATCCCATGTGTCCAATGCTTCTCAGGCTACGTGGGACAAACATCCCGGCCCCTATCCACATGCATCAAAGAACACAAACAGGCCTTCAAAAACACAGATCCCACAGGCTCATACACTGTTACTCACTTTAAAGAGACAGGACATACCCCCAACTTCACAGCTGCTAAACCCCTTTCCCAACATAATAGGCTTTCCCACCGTCTCCTAGCTGAATCTTTCTACATAATTCAACTTAAAGCTTACAACCCAATAACCGGCAAAACGCTATTGCTAAACTCTCTTAATCATCTTACTTCCCTCACTTTCAACATACCTTCCCTCATCATGTCGTCCTAAATGTTTGTATGTCCTGCATGTTTGTGCCGTCCCTGATGAAGGAATACGCACAGTATTCCGAAACTGTCGGATTATTACCATATGTAATTCTCTCAACTATTTGTAAGTAAGTGCGTTTTATTTATTTCTATTTTCTTTAATACTTCTATGGAGTTTTCAAATGGATATAATTTGTAATGAGATCAGATCTTTTGAGTTACTTTTTATTTAATTTTTTTGTACAAACGGGGAAAGTTTCGAAGTGATCTCGCAATTGTGATTTCTTTATCATCCACATCAGGATATTTGTTTTTTGTAACCCGAGCGAAGAAAGGGTCTTTTTGCTAGTATAATGATAAAGCTGGAAATTCCAGCTCTTTGTTAGGGAAGGTAGGTCAGTGAAGCTGTTGTAAACATATTTTAACTTAACTGCCACTCACTTTGTTGTTATCCATCAAAATTTTGCTAGGAAATTATAGTAGCCATTTTGATGGTATAGGATGTATTCGTTTTATATTTTGTTTTCTATTTACCTAATTCAAAGATTGACTTAATTCCTTTTTTCAGGAAACATTTTTATTTATTCAATAAAAACTTAAGCATGTAATAATAATACAACATTGTTAAAATTCATATTCAGTGTCATTAATTAAAGACTTGCTATTTGTAATATCCCATTCCAGAAAGAGGTTGCAAAGCTAAAATATTTTAATTTTTGTAATTTATTACTGTTCCAGGGAACTGAAGATATTTTAAGTGAACAGATTTACATCAAAAACTCGTTATCAAAATTAATTGTGGAAATGATAAAAAGAGAATGGCCACAACACTGGCCTTCTTTGTTAAATGAATTGCATTCATTATGCAGTATGGGTGTAAGTAATAGAAATTTATTTAACATTTTTCCATGATACATTTGCCATTTTGTTTTTATTTTTTCTAAATTTTTTTTATTTAAATTCATGTTAATATAATTATCAGCTCGGAAACTGCAAAATGTCAGTTTTGTTGACTTGCAAATATCACCACTTCTAGGAAAGTAATGAAAGAAAGCTTTAGATGTATAGTTATGTCAATTGAAGGATCACCCCCTTCTGCATTTAGTATCAACTGGTCATGAGATTCTTTCTGCGTCTTTGTTTTGTGAGTTGAATCAAAATATGGAGATGTTAGATATTTGGCAAGTGATGCTTTATGAAGCTTATCAACAGCTGAAGCTAAGGGAATTATATGTAGTGTTTTTGGAGATGAGTAAGCAAAAGCCATGTAAGTGAAAGGACAGAGCAGCATTGGTTCCAAAAATTCCGTGATGGAAATTATAACGTAAAGAATCTAGAGGATGCCACGAAAAAGTGGTATCAGCTGAGGAGGGGAAAGAACTGATCTAGTCTGTCCCACATCAAAGTTATGGGAGATGGCTGAGAAAATAGGGATATCTAACACTAACAATTTTATGCCAACTGGAAGAACTTGTCAAAGTGTGGAAGAAGGACAAATGGGTGCCCCATGAACTCACAAAAGGAAACAAGGCAACATGTTCCATAATTTGTTCTTCACTCAACCTTTGCGAAGAAAAAGAGCTTTTTTTGGACAGAATTGTAATCTGCAATGAAAAGTGGATAATGTATGACAATAGGAAGCGCTCATCTTCTTGGCTAGATAAGAACTCTCCACCGGTAGCAAACCTTAAACTGCCTCTTCACCCACAGAAAATTCTTCTGACTGTTTTGTTTGGTGGTCCACGGCTGAAATTATCCATTGGAACTTTCTTCTCTGGGAACAAATCATTACAGCCGAGGTGTACATATCAGAATAGACTAAAATGCACCAGAAGCTAGGAAAAATACAGCTTAGACTGGTCAATCGAAATCCCTTTGCTTCATGATAATGCAAGACCGTATAGAGCAAAACACAGCCACAGGAAACTTAAACTTGGAAATGAGATTTTGTCTCATCTGCCTTATTCACTGAACCTTTAGCAACAGATTTTCACCTATTTAGATACATAGACAACTTTCTGAACGGCATGAGATACCTCCAAGATTATGATCTCCAAAAGGACATTAAAGGATTCCTGCACGGCCAAACCACAAATATGTTCAAGAAAGGAATTTATAGCTTAAGTCAGCGTTGACAAGATTGTTTAGATGCAGACAGAGCCTATTTTGAATTCTTTCACTCCAAACCGACATTTTAGGGTTTTGAACCTGATACTATTGTTTTTATTAGATATAATATTTCAATAAACAGAATAAGTCAAATTGTGAAAATGTTTGTAATTAATTTACAATGTAATACTTTTGCATATATGTGTGTGTATGGGTAGATTTTCCTAATGTTGAAATTTCTTAAGGATAAAATAATTTACTTAATCTTTTTTACTTAATTTACTTTATTCATTTCATTAGAATCTTCCTTTACCTCTTTACAATTTCTTCAAATAAAGTTACTTCAAATTAAAATAAAGTTTATTTCTACATTAAATTTAAATTGACTTAAAATAGAACTTATTTTCTAATTAACATTTCTTACGTGAATTCTTTTCAGGAAACCCAGACAGAACTCGTGCTTTTCATATTCTTGCGCCTCGTAGAAGATATTGTGACTTTTCAAAATGTTGCTCAGCAAAGGAGAAGAGAAATCTATCAAGCATTAACAATGAATATGAACGACATATTCAATTTTTTTTTAGAACTGCTTCACTCTCACACGGATAAATTTACGTTATTGGTTTGTAAGATTTTTATTATTACATTTTGCATAATGTAGGAGTACATCAACAATATTGTTGTTAGCATATTGTTGGTCATAAAAAGTATTACTTTCAGATAGACCAAAAAAAAATAGTTATCTGTTGAATTTAATCGTTCTAATACGAAAACGTTTTTAGCTAATTAAAATTTTACTTAAAAAAATAATTTGTTTTAAATAAATATCATTGTGAAATTGACATGTATTTAACATTTGTAACTAAAAAATTTGAAATTAAAAAAAGAATTTATTGTTTTAAAGTCATTGTAAGTTGTAAAAATTTATCTACTTTTCTTTATTTAAAGTTTTTTTTAAAATTAACATATATATTTTCCCCCTATCTAAAATTAATACTTTTTATTAAGTTTTAAAAAAAAGATTATGTTTATTAAAATTATAGATCAAATCATCCTGATCTGTATTATCCCTCCTGTCTTTAGCCAGTCAATTTACAAGGATCCCCACTTTACAAGTCACCATTGGTGGCCTCAGAATAGTTTCAGTGCTGCCAAACCAGGGACAATGAAAAACATATTCCCCCCCCCCCCTTTATTTTGTTTGGGGAGTCATTTTTATATTTGTCTTTTTATGTCCTTCTAGAATATTTATGTATAAAAATACATTGGTTTTTGGGTAAAAATCCATTCCTGTTCAGTCTTTTTGCCGTACAAGATTTGATTAACAATTCCCACAATGTGATTGGCCACTGGAAAATGTAAAATAATGATAGTTTTGCTGAGTTACAATATTTAGGCTAATTTTCTAGGGTGTTTTTAAAAAATTTCTATCTTTTAGAAGTTTTTCTAATCTAGTAAAGCAGTCTTGTGGAAAGCTGGGACTAAACAAAACATTGCTCAAAAAGTAGAATTTGAAATAGGAATGCTTCATAGATCCTATAGAACTGATAGTGATAAACTCAAATCAAATATTTCATCAATTGGCAGCGTTGCTGGTCTCAGGAAGATGAGCATTGCAAGTAAAGAGCTTCTCAAAACTTAGCCATTAGTTTCTTAATGAATTCAGAATATGTCCTTATATCTTGTTCTACTGTACCAGAGATAACCGCAAATATTACTAGAATACTTAAAGAATTTGACAGAAATATGAATGGATCACTTTGAATCAGAAACCAAGTGATTGTTAATGGAGTGACAAAATGACAATTCCCCTCAGAAAAGAAATTCGAAACTTGTCCTTTTGCAGGAAAGGTGATAGATGCATTGTTTTCGATTGCATGGATGGAATTATTGTTGTAAATGTCTAGAGAAATCGCCATCAATTCAGCAGCATATGTGGCATTTATTCATAATGAGTCATACGTTGGATGGTTGATAGCAACGAATCTGGTGCTGTTAACAGCTGCTCTTGCAATCGCTCTTATCTTCTTATGTCGTCATCCTAAGCCCTCTTGTCGCTGAAATCTGCTGTTCCGTAACCATTCATGCCAGCATCATCTTATTGTCGCATCGCTCCAACCCAAATGTTGAGCAATTCATCAGTTTGTCCATCCAGCCTTGTGTAGTTCAATGGCACGTCCTCTTTCAAACTCTTTCATATAGTCATATTGGCCACGAATTCGTCGGCATTGTTACAGTCAAGTTAGGAAAATGCAATCACAATCTGCTGGAAGTATTATAGATTAAATGTATATACACCATCAGATGCTCAGTTCCAGTTCATCGTAGTTCCAGCTATTCATTCATTGGGTGCGAATTTTTGATCATTTGCGTTTTCGGTCGAAAGGTTTTTGCATGTGAAGTTTTATTATTATCGATTAGTTTTTTCAGGGTGAGTCGATTTTTTTGTCAAAGAATATATAAATATAGTAAGCAACTATGAGGGGAAAAAAAAACAACGTTGTAAGAAGAGAGAGAAATCCTTCATTAATCATTATTGTTAGTTTCTAAATGAGCGTTGTGAAGTCAACCTATTTTAATGTAAGTGTTTACATTATATTCTGTGAGGCTATAGTTTTGCAGTTTTATTAATGGCAGTTCAAAAATAACCCTAAAACAGGGGAAGAGGAATGGATCCGATTTAAAAGTACAATGGTGGATGCTGCAGTGGAGGTTTGTGGAAGAACAGGTAACAGAAAGAGATGTAAGGAGACGCCATGGTGGAATGAGAGAGTGAAAGAAGCAGTGGGAAGGAAGAACAAGGCTTTCAGAGTGTGGTTTCAGGAAAGAACTGATGTAGCAAGAGAGTATAAGAACAAGAAAAAAGAAGCAAGCAAAGTTGTTGCAGAGGAGAGGAAGAAGTGGATGGTTAAGTGGACTGATATGATGGAGGAGGATAGCAGAGGAAATAGGAAAGTACTTTACGGGATGGTCAAAAGTAAAAGAAGAGGTTTGAGGGAGGATGGAGTAATGGTGGATAAAAACGGAAAGGAGGTACACAACAGGGAGACACTTAAGACAGTGTGGAAAGAGTATTTTGAGGATTTGCTGAATCCCAAGGGTCAAGGGGAGGAAGACAATGTATCGGAAGATGGAGATGACTACACGGGAATAGAAAAGGACCTGACATGGAGAGAAATAGAAATGGCTATAAACAGAATGAAAGGAGGAAGGGCACCAGGGGTGGACGAAGTGAGTATCGATATGGTAAAGGCTGCTGGGGAGGTTGGGATACAGTGGTTGTATCGGGTGATGAGGGTGGTGTGGAATGAGAAAAAGACCCCTGAGGATTGGAAAAAAGGACTAATTATCCCAGTTTTCAAGAAAGGGAGCAGAAAGGAGTGCAGGGATTATAGGGGAGTCACACTAATATCACACTGTGCCAAGATATATGAAAAGATTTTGGAAAGTAGAATCCGAGCAAAAGTTGAGAGGGATTTGAGAGAAGAGCAGTATGGTTTCAGACCTGGGAGATCTACAGTGGATCTCATTTTTGCAGTGAGACAACTCCAAGAACATCACTATGAATTTGGGGAGGATATTTGGATGGCCTTTCTAGACATAGAAAAGGCGTATGATAGTGTGTGTAGGAAAAAGGTGTGGGAAGTAATGGAGAGCATGGGGATGGATAAAGGGACTGTTAGTAGAGTGAAGGAGATGTATTGTGGAAGTGTGAGTTGTGTGAAAGTGGGAGGGGAAAGAACTGACTGGTTCAAACAAAGGAGTGGTCTGAAACAGGGTAGTGCACTATCACCCCTGCTCTTCATTGTGGTCATGAATGAAATTTTGACGCGGGTGGCGGAAAGAGTTGGGGAGGATAGGATGAAGGCAATGGTGTTTGCAGATGATCTGATGGTATGGGGAAACAAGGAGGAGGAGATTCAGGAGCAACTGGAGGCTTGGGAGGAAACGGTGGGAGAATATGGGATGAGATTCAACACGGGTAAATGTGAGATTCTGTTGACGACCAGGAAAAGGAATAGACCGGTGAGTGGGATTACTCTTGGAGGAGGACTGCTGAAGAGGGTGGAAAGTTTCAAGTACTTGGGAAGTGTGGTGGAGGAGAACGGAAGAAAAATGACAAAGAGATTATGGAACGTGGCAGACAGGCAGAAGCTTTCCTGAGATGCATCAGGAGTTTGGTGTGGAGTAAGGATGTCCCGCAAAAAAGTAAAGAAGTGTTGTACCGATGCTATTATGTCCCTATACTGACATACGCATCGGAAACTTGGATAATTAAGAAAAGAGAGGTAAGCAGATTGACGGCTTGTGAGATGAAATTCCTGCGGGGTAGGTTAGGAGTTACTAGAAGAGATAGGGTGAGGAACGAAAGGATTAGGGAGATAGTGAAAGAGGAGCCCCTGCAGGAAAGGATTGAGACATCTAGATTGAGGTGGTATGGACACTTAAAGAGAATGGAGGAGAAGAGGATTCCCAGGAGGATGCATGAGATGAGGATACAGAAGAAAAGACCAAGGGGAAGACCAAGAGATAAATGGATTAGAGGAGTGGAGGAGTGTGTCCGAAAGAGGGGGGAGGACTGGAACAGGGTGACAGCGGAAAGATGGTGGGAGATAAGAACTAGGTGGAGAGGCTTATGTTCCCGACAGACCCAGCCTGAGGTTGGAAGCTGTAATGGATGAGAGAGAGAGTTCAAAAATGTTAATATTACAAGTATTTTTATATTTTCTATGCTTCTGATGATGATATATCAGGCATGATGCTGTAGTACATTACTATTGCATAGTTCTTTGCGATTAATAGATTGTTATTCAATAGAATGCTGATCCTTGGAAGAAACCTTGTTGTTTTACTGACCTTTTAATAAGAAAACATTGAGAACCACTGATAAATACTACACTTACACTTACTAAATTATTACACAGAATTATACTTTATTTATAAAGTAAGTCTAAATGATATACACTGATGTACCAGAAAAACTGAGACACCTATCTAGTAACTCTTAGGTCCTCCTTTCAACCTTCAGCAACCTGATAGGAATGGACTCCATGAGTTCTCTGAAGTCCTATGTCCACAATTCCCTAATTTTGGCAGATGGTTGAACTCTGACACTGACTGCATGTTGTATGCATCCCAAGTGTTCTGTTGGGTTCAAATCTAGTGAATGACTGCACCAGCCAAACTCAGAGGAATGCTTCTAAAGCCATAATTTGATGACTGTGCATTTGTGTGGTGGTGCATTCTCCTGCTGAAAGAGCCCACTCCTGTCAGAGTGAATGAGTGATATGAGCAGGTGCAAATGATTCGCACAGATGGTTATGTAGCATCCATGATAATTGCAGATGTATCAGGGGTCCTAATGCATGCCAGCTGAAAACACTCCACACCATAACAGCCACCACCGCCCTGGAATGGCCTTTGTTGGCATGTTAGATCCATTCCCTCATGTTTTTTTTGTTTTGTTTTTACCTGTATGTGTAATCATTCATCAGGCCAAAATAGTTGGAATTCCGCTTGTCCAAACAGACTGTGCATTTCCAATTGTCTGGCATCCAGTAGTGGTGTTCGTGAGCCCAGGTGAGCTGCAGAGCCCTGTGCTGTTGGATCAACAATAGGATCCGAATGGGTTGTCTGCTGTTACACTCCATAGAAGAAAGATAAGGTTATACTGTCCAAACACTGATGTTATGCATTCTCCTGTTATCTGCTGCAATGTCGTAAACCAGTCAGATGTTACAAAGCATGGGTGACGACTCTGTCCATGATCGTCCACCCTTGGCTGCAGTGAGGTCTCATTGGATGTTTTCCTTGATGTTGGGTAGTCTCGGTGCATCCTTGAAATTGTTGCACAGGAAAATCCAAATAAGGTGTTGATTTCAGAAATGAAGTGTGACCATATCTCTCTTGTATCTACTATCACTCCTCTTTCAAAATCGTTTAAATTGTGATATTCTGCCATTGTCATTGCAAATTATATAATAATGGATTGTAGTGATATCCATCTTTATATGTACTTCAATTGCAGAAGATACCATTTAGTGTGGGGTAAGTACCATATGCTCAAAATGTAAAGGACTATTTCAGTTTCTCTGGTACTTCAGTGTATATTATTTTTCAGTTCCTAAAAATCCAGAACATAACTAATTTTTACAATTCTGAATTTCAGTCAAACGGAGAAGATGAAGGCATTCAAAAACAGGTATTTTGAAAGTTTCATATATTTTTAATATAGTTTTTATAGATGAATCTGAATTTAATGGCCTCTACTTACAAAATGTTTTTCTTAAAAAAATTTGGATAAAAAGATGAACCATAACATGTTTCGATTAGCTTTCACTAATCATCTTCGGACAGAATACAAGGAGAAGCTAATATTTTGCCAATATATGGCATCATCTAATCAATCATGGCTTCCATTCAGGAAAACCAATCGTGAAGACAACCAATCAAGTGCCACCATACCAGGGATGGGGTGGGGGGGGGAGAGGACAGAAGACAGAAAAAAAAAATATAATGATGAAGACTATAATAAACTTTCAAATATTAGTGATTGGTTTAAAATTGAATACCATAATCATAAATACACTGTACCGAGACCTTGGTGTTGTACGATTTATGTTTCAAAATAAAAAATGATTCAATAAACTTCCTTAAGTAGTTATCCTTTCGTCTGGCGACGATTTCAACATTGTCGAAATCTAACTTATGGTGAAATTTATAGACATGATCAGCAGTATTATAAATAAAATTACGCTTATTGACTGCGTTCGTGTGTTCTTTTAGCTGGATGCAGAGAGGTCTGCGGGTCTCTTCAAAATAGATGCACTGATGTCCTTTACAAGGAATAGCATAAACGCAGTTATTTTTAATGCACTTAGCCGACTACTTTGGCACCAACTTTAAACTAACAAAAAAAAAATAAATCTAAAAACATTTAAAATACACCGCAACGCGCATTTCTGAGCCCCTGTAGCCTGGGTTCTTTTATCAAGTGTAAAAATTGCCCTACCTTTTAAAAAAAAAAAAAGTCCCCCCGTTTTTTCCTTCCCTTTTTACGGGAATTGTCGTGAGAAAAGTTGTCTGGCGTCCTTCCTTTTTCTCACGACGATTCCCGTAAAAAGGGGGGGCTTTTTTTTTTAAAAGGTAGGGCAATTTTTACATTTGATAAAAGAACGCGGGTTACAGGGGTTCAGAAACGCACGTTGCGGTGTATTTTAAATGTTTTTAGATTTTTTTCTTTTTTTTGTTAGTTTAAAGTTGGTGCCAAAGTAGTTGGCTAAGTGTATTGAGAAGTAGGCACGTAAAAGTCTTATAGCAATTATTTTTAATTAAAAGTGACGAAACCTCTGAATCTGAAGAACCCCCAATGATATACTTTGACAAAATGTAACCTGAGGACCCACCACTCCAATGTTAAAATTCCTTAATATTTGTGAAACCGTATTATGTAATTCCGAAATGAATGAAATACTCAAAAAAATCTTAGGTTTAATTTGAACAAAATTATTCGGATTGTAAATCTTTTCTAAGTGTGTTTTTGATCATTGAATTAGTAAATTTCTTATTCTAACCATTATCTAAAGCAATTACCATAATTTTTTTAAGCTCTTCAACTAAATGATAATTGGACGATAACAGGAAAGTCTTCTTAACTGCTAATATAAAGGAACTCCTTTTAAAACTATTGAGTACTGCAAACTTAGCATGTATCATTATTCCTGTATTCGATTTTTTTTCCAAAAAACCGAAGTTTCAATGTTATTACCTAATATTTTTATATCCAAAAATGAGATGGATGAATCTACTTCCTCTTCATGACTGAATTGGATCTCTTTATGTATTTGATTAAAGTGTTCAACTACCTGATTAGTATTCCTCAAATCATCAATAATTAAAAACGTGTTATCCACGAATCGTCGATAAAATAAAATAGACGAGTCTAATTTAGGAATAGCCATGGCTTTCATGTCAATAAAAAGGCCATGACCATTTCAGCAAAAACAGCTGATGAAGATAATCCCATAAAAATACCATGAGTCTGCTTAATGAATTCATCCTTAAAATTAAAAAAATTGTAATTTAAAAAGATGTTTCAGTAAATGATCAACACTTGTTCTATTAATTTGTAAATGACATCCTTCTGAAAGTCATATAATGAAATGAATCTAGTCTAAGGTCTGATTGATGAAAGGCAGTGAAATACTCGTGAAAAGCTCTTTTACATCTAACGAAATGAATTTAGTATTAGAAGGTTCGAAAATAAGTTTTAAATCCTTTAAAAAGTCATAACTGTTTGCCACCGACCATTGAGAATAAAACTAACCTGTTGTAGTGCATTGACCACCAACTTGGAAATGAAATAAACCACTGTATTTTTACAATTTTCCTGAATGGAAGCCATGATTGGTTAGACGATGCCATATATTGGCAGAATATTAGCCTCTCATTGTATTCCGTCTGAAGATTAGCGAAAGCTAATCGAAACATGTTATGGTTCATCTTTTTAGTGAAATTATTTTAAGTGTGTTGTTGCTTGTATGTTCACCAGTTATCTCTACACACGTTAAACTATTTCATCATAAAAATGTTTTTCTTTGATTTGTATTGATTGACTTCAGTGTTTCTGCAGATTTATCACTGATTTGATATTTTTACTCATGGACGTATTAATAAAATTAGTTTTAAAGAAAAATTTGCATCGAAACTGAAATCTATAATGTCTAATTTTACAAAACATTCCTTGAAATAGAAGTTTATTCTAATATTGTATCCATAAGTGTTGCCACCATAATGATCCACAAACTGCATGTTTATGTAAACTTTTTGACTTATATTATCTCATTCTATACCCCACAAAATATTGACCTTTCCTCCCGGGGGGACACCCTGTATATACAGTAAAAACTGGTTTATATATATTTCAAGGGGAAAATTTTGAATTATCCATAACTGAGAATTATTTACAACTCAGGTTTAACTTTATTTTTAATTAAACTTAAATAAGAACACTCGTAATCAATATTTGTGTATTAGGTACATATTTTTCAACATATGATATGCATAACTGTAAAACTATCAATTTCAAAATAGTGTATTCATCTTCATAGAGGTTTTTTTGATTTCGTGTTTTAAGAAACTTTAAGGGATTGAATAAAATACTGTACACCATTACACAATTACAGTTCTAAGATAAATGAAAAGCAAAGACACCAAATTTTCACTTATTTTTCATCACATTGTCACTCACTTTTCCATATCTGCAAATTTTCCCTTTTGTGGACAGCTGCGCTTTACCGATTTTGAATCTAACTTTCAACATTCTTCTAAAATTGACTCCTTCGTACTAATGACTGCACTTAATGTAGTGTAACTAATATTTTAGCTATTCGCTATTTCTGGCTTTGATTTTTGCAGGTTGTCTTTCACTTCCCAAATAAATCTCACTTTTTCCTCTAAAGAGTAACTTTTATATATATATATATATATTGTTAATTTTACTTCAAATTATAACAAAAATGCACTGAATTTATTCTTGATTGAATAAAATGCTTGCACAGCTGTTTAGAGGTTCTTATCCCTCTTCAATCAGAATTGCTTATGACTTCAGTCTTGGATCTAAATAAACAGAATACAGAAATAAATAATATAGTGGCAAAACAAAATAAATTTGGTGTACAATTATACAGCTTCTTTATTCTTGTTTTGTGCATATTAAACTTTTTAAAATTTAATTTTACTTGCAGCTTATATAATTGTAAAAATCATAAATAGAGCAGTAAAGGTTGATTAGAGAACAAAGTTAAATGAAACTGTTTGCTGTTGAGAACTGCTTGACTTAAGCTACACAAACACCATCTGATGTTGGACCAACTTAGTTGGCCAACTTCAAGTTGGTCCGATTTTGTCAGGTGCGAACAGTAGCCAACTCGCAACTGAAGTCGGCCAAACAACATTTCAAACCTTAATTGATTTGCAACATATGATAAATATTTTTTTTTTTAATTATTAGCCGCTATGAAATTGAAGTCGATGGTATTATTTCGATGCAAAAGTAACTAACGACAGCCAAAAACAAACCATGCTTCCCTGGCAACAATGCCTATTGCATCGTAACTTTTGCATTACCACAATAGTGGCTATCCCATAATTCCAAGCGTTTCCCCCAGCAGCTGTGGAAAATCCGAAAAAATCGAGGTTTTGAAACCTCTCTGATAAATTCTGCCGCACTTAATTACTGCATTTCAGTATAAACTTTATTTATGCGTGAAAGAAACTCGCAATACTCTGATATTCATTGTGTACTCGTGTATTCAGCGGGTACTCTGAAGCCAGTGAGATAACTGGCTGCCTGCCTTCTCTAATGCTTCATGCGCACTGTATATGTTTCACTGTTATTCCATAAGCATGGTTCCCCCGGAGAGACATCACCTAATGTAGAAGAAGCCACCCTGTCGACTGAATATATCTATTGATAGGCTGGGAGACAGGAGGAATGAAGGGAGGCAATAAAACAACTTAAAGCGAAGTTGAAAGTAATAAAGCAGATCTGAGAAGAGAAAGGGAGTTGGGCAAAGACAGGTGCCAGATGAGGGGACACCTGGAAGACATCTGTTTCGAGAATATTGTTATAAATATTGATAATACAGAGTGTCTATAATTAAAGTTCAGGTATTCCACGCACTACAGCTGTATTCTACAGCAAAAACTACTTATCAGAATGGTACCAAATTTGCAGTAAGTTGTAATGAAGCCATGGGAAGGGCATTCATTGAACAAAAAATTAGTTCCAAAATTGGACCTTAACAAAGACCTTTTAACAATCTAAATCTCATCAAAACTTCTGGTGCAGACTTCCCGTTTCGGTACAACAATTTCACAAGTAAACATTTTGAGTTGAACACAAAATGCGAATAAAGATATGTCTTTAACCCTTTAAGGATGGGTGGGGCTTATAGACACAGTATATATTGTGCTCTAGAGGCCATGAGTGGCTTATTGACACATCAAACTGGAGAGGAGAGGATGCGAAGAGGAAGTACAGTATTTTTGTGAATTTCAAGGGTCGTTGGTTTCAACACTAGAAGCCGCCAGACCGCTGACTAACTCTAATCTTCCTAGCTCACTCTCTGCCCGACTGAGTTCAGAGTCCTCGATTGCCACCCGCCTACCAGTTTCGATGCACCTCCCGCAACAGCCATGGCCTCCAAGTATGGGACTCCAAGGAAAGAAAGTAAAAGAAATAGTTGTTTAACCTCTATTTAATTTGAATATTGCAAAAAGTTGGGTGGCTGCTAGTTGTTTACTTGTTATCAGAAATACTTTTGATAATAGGAAAGAGAATAAAAGAAATTTGAATTTTTTTTTTTTTTTTTTTTTTTTTTTGCGTCCCTTATGGAAAGACTCAAAATATCTGTCCTTAAAGGGTTTAAGATAATGCAACAAAAGCTACAAAATAAGATTTGCAACTTCTATGAAATATTTTGGCCTCCTCAAATCCTGAGGTTATGTAGGGAGAAACTACAATCTCCGAAGAATTGCATTTGTGCTTATAAAAAATATTGGTATGTCAAAATATAATATCATTATATATTTTCCCCAAACGTCGTCCAAACGCTTTGTCTTCTCGAAACAGATGTCTTCTGGGTGTCCCTCATCTGGCACCCGTCTTTGCCCAACTCCCTTTCTCTTCTCAGATCTGCTTTATTACTTTCAACTTCGATTTATCTTGTTTTATTGCCTCCCTTCATTCTTCCTGTCTCCCGGTCTATCAACAGATATAATCGGTCGACAGGGTGGCTTCTTCTACATTAGGTGATGTCACTCTGGGGGAACAGTGCTTATGGAATAACAATGAAACATATTATATCATTATATAATTATTATAACACCAAAATAAATGTCTCAAATTCTCAAGGAAATAAAAATTGCAGAAAATGAGAAATCTTGAATCCTAAAAACTCTGAAGAAATCTGAACTCTGAAAAAATTCTGAAGAAATCACAATGTACAAGCTGTAAATGTAATTAAATGAACATCTTTTATTTATTTGTTGAATGTATTTATTCCTTGTAATGTAAGCTACCGTATTTTTACCTAAAAAATTCTGTAGTTCGATAATTAAATCATCGAACTACAGAGATGAGCAATTCCAAGTATACTGCTATCAATTTCAATCTCTGTAATTTATTTTCTTACCAATAAGTAAGAAATCTTTCCTGTAGGCCTAAGAAGCTCAGAAGTCACATAAGTTACTTATGTGATCTCTCTCATTCTAATCATGTTTTTCTATAACACTCCTAATTCTTGTTAGGAAATCTTATGATTTTTTTTGTTTCACTAGCACAAATGCATTGACTCCAGCTGAAAAACAGAAGCAATCTAAGGAGAAAGTTAATTAGAAACAAAGAACAAAAAAAGTAGACTAAAAAGAAGATGATATCTATATATATATAAAAATGAATGTATCTTTCTTTCTTTGTCCTTTATAGACTCCTAGGCCCTTTGACCTATCTGGACCAAACTTTGCAGAATTACTCTTTAGGACCCTGCGGAAAAGATAGGCTACCTTAGAACCCGGACCCCCCCCCCCAAGGGGTTGAAAAGGGGTAAAACCCCTGAAAAACCCAATATCCACCTGGTGGTGAAAATGAAAACTACACAAATATTGTGTAAAGTGAAAAATTTACTCTTTGAGGGGCAGGGACACCACACTTGGGTGGGAGGAAGCCAACACAAAGGCTGAAGTGTCCCACCCCCGACCGACACCGGGACCTTATATTTAGGGCCCCTTCTCGGGCCCACCAAGTCAATTGCAAATAAGGAAAAATTCGCTCTCCTATGGGGGGCAGGGACACCCCACTTGGGTGGGGGGATGGCGACACAAGGGCCTAATTGTCTCATCCCCGATCGACACCGGGACCTTATATTTACGGCCCCTTCTCACCGAGCCCTTTCTTTCTTTGAGTGGCATATCAACGCATGCCGGGTATAGCTAGTTTTAAATAAAAAAATATCAATGGAATCATGAAAACATACCAAATAATTACAGAGGGAGAGAAGCGATCAGATAGGGACTTATCCTGTTTTTGTAAAAAACTGCCTATTGTTTGTAAATGTTGCTGATTACTTAACATAATTTAATAACTCTTCTTAAAAAAACAAAATGGATAAATGTATTAGAATTTACATTAAATGTATTCGAAATTGTTGTGTTCATTTATTTTAAAAATATAGTAAAAAAAAATTCTATATAAAGTATAGATTAAAATTTTTTGTCAGTCTTAGATTTGACTAATAGATTTTATTTTTTTCAAATTTTTCATAGTTAAGAGAATTTCCTAACTGCTCTAAGATTGCATAAGTTACACGTGTCACATACTTTTCCATTTTTTAGTAGTAGACTTAAAATTTCTGTATAAATTTAAAGCTATCAAAATTTGATTTTTGAAGAAATATATGACATAGTAAAATATCTGAGTTCTTGTTTTTCTAATTACACAGCTGTAAAGCCCTGCTTTGATTAAGGTAGCCTATGTGACAGTCATAAGTTACTATTTTCGTAATGACAAAAAATAATGAAATACCACAAAGTTTGCTGCTGCTATGAAAAATCTGTAAAAGTTATTACAGATTTGTACTAAAAATATTTTTATTATGAACAATCAAATTATTTTTTTTTTCTTTTACAAATGGAATGAGTTTACTGTAAAAAAAATATAACAGTTTAAAGATAGCTGATTTAAAAGTACAAAGCAATATACGGTAACTGACAGTTACAAGTTTTGGCTCAGAGAAGACAGGACCAGACTAAATCGATAATTGATTTGCACCCAAACCTATAGTGAAGGAATAATTAGAAAAAAAATTATTATTTTCTAATGATACTTGCCTTTGAGAAATTGTTACTGAATTCAAAAATTCTTTGACAATTTTTTTTCTCTCGTATAATAGAAAAAGGAATAAATATCTCTGGGATATCAAAACAAAAGAATAATAGGGAGGAAAAAAAAGAAAAATGTTTATACTGATTCCGACAAATACGAAGTGAAATGTGCAGAGCATTCAACCATTGGCTATTCTGAAAATTAGGTTTTACTTTAAACTACTGTAATTGTACTATATAGGTCCTTTTTTTTTTTTTTTTTTGAGGGATTTCCTCACTCCGGGATGAGATATTATCTCGATATTTTGGCCTGATGCCTCGGGCCTTCTTCAGGAGATGTATAAATATCAATCGCATCAAGGTGAGCGCACAACTAACAACTTCCGTCGTTAGTTTCTGGGGTTTACTCATGTCGTTTATTCCAAGCAACTGTTGACCTCCCTGTGAGAAGGAGAAGGGGTGGGAGGGGACAGCGAAAAAAAAAAGGGAAGAGTCCTTGGGGGACAATTTCTTATTTGCATGGGGGAGGGTGTGTGACCGGTGGCAAACTCAATTGGTCAATTTGAATGACATGAGAGAAAAAAGGCAAAATTATATATAAACAATACAGATGCAATGAGACCAAGAAAGATAAATTACGTAACCTTGTGGAACCCATATTGAGCCATCGTTTGACCTCGCAGTGTCTGAGTCCTCCTATTATGGACTCTTCTACTGATTCAAATGTCCCTGTGGCTAATTCACTTTGTCTTTATATTCTCCAATCCATTTTTTATCAACTCACTTGAAAAAGACCTGCTGGTTCACGTGTGTTGTTTCTATATTGTAATATAGTTTTTGATAATTTTATCTAGCATGGTAGTTTCATTTTGTTTTATAAAACAAGTTCCACATGTTAAATTAATTTAATACTAACTATTTTAAGAGAAAGAAAATAAAATCATTTTTTTTTAAATTTTGTTTCTTTTTATGTTTTAGGCAATGGCACATTGTCGTGTAGCTCAAGCTGCGCTACAGACTTTGGCAGCATTTGTGGATTGGGTTCCTGTCACCCACATAATGGCCAATAATGGACTTCTGATTCAAACCCTGTGCATACTTTTATCAAATGAAAGCCTTCAGCTGCCTGCAGCCGAATGCCTTTTGCAAATAGTAAACCGCAAAGTAAGAGTTTAAGTATTTTACATAAAACTACTATAAGTTATATCGTTCATGAGGAATCCAAATTTTAAAGAAATATATATATATTTATATATATATTTATATTTAGCTTTAAAATTTGGACAAATTTACTTTTTTTCAGGTAATTTTTAGTTACGATAGTTAATAAGATTTTATTTCACAATTTTAGAAAGTCCTTGTTACTTGAGCTCTGATTGAACCTTATCTTATGATCTAATTTTCAGATTTCAAAAGAATCTGAAAGTTAGATGTCCTACAATAAAAAAAAAATAGAGTTTAAAAATATAAAATATTAAAGAATGTTCTAGATTCTGAAATTTAAATTCTGTTTGTTTGCTATTATAACGAACTTTTAGATTCATTTTTGATTGTGATAAATATAAGGTTTTCACTGTGTGTTTACAAATTTGGTACAATATCAGTTCTCCTTGCTGTAGTTTTCTTGGAGCCATTTTTTGCATTTTACACATTGGAAACCATCGCATTTGGGACCCTAAAAAAAATAAAAGTAATTAATAGAAATAATTAATCATAAAAATAATTCATTAAATAAATGAACTAAATCATTAAATTAAATGAATTAATTTTATTACATTAAATAGAAACGATTGTCGCTAGAGTTAATATTAAATTGATTCTGTGCTATTTCTTTATTGAATTTTTTTGTTTGGTATAAAATAAGTTCAGTAATTTGTGATTTGTATTGTAGAAATTGTATTGG
Source organism: Thereuonema tuberculata (assembly GCA_023159025.1). Lineage (NCBI taxonomy): Eukaryota > Metazoa > Arthropoda > Chilopoda > Scutigeromorpha > Scutigeridae > Thereuonema > Thereuonema tuberculata. The sequence continues at coordinate 2,311,914 of JAFIDM010012231.1, read as the reverse complement.
TATACTTTGTAAAACTTGACTCAATACAGCACTTACGAATTAATAATAATAATAATTGTTAAAAAATAAAATATAAAATTAACAATTTAATAATTCATGGGCATAAAAAAAGCATATTTGATAATAATTTTATGAAAAATATAATTATAATTTATATTTTAAATAGGGTGAAGTATTTGGAAATCGTTACTCTTTAATGTGTTGCATCTTCCCCCAAGCATTGGGGGAAGACGCCACAAAGATTTATGTTTGTTCAGTGGGACTTACCATGTTGCTTGAGCCTACCATTCCCTCACAAAGAAGTAAAAAATATCAAGGCTATATTAGGTTTGCTGTGATACATCGAGCTCTAGACCTTAAGTATGGTCAACGAAATTTTATAACTTAAGTACTGACAAAGTCCAAAGAGTTTAGTTTTCAATTTAACTACGATTTAACTCGATGTAAAACTGAAAACTTTCAACAGCACCTTTCACATAGGATGCTTTCATGCTTGGTCGTTGAAAATTCTGCCATCTAGCTTCTGATAAACGAAATATTACAAAACTTCCGTCTTCCCCTTACAGTAAACATACCAATTTTGTGTCAATTGGATAATTCCTTCTTGGTATGTCAATTTTTTTGTCAAAGAGTATATTTTAATTCCCAACTTTCATCCTGTAAACTTGCTTTTGAGAACTTTCTATCTAATGATCCTCATTCTCAGGTAGCTGATAGGTTTTGTTTCTTTTCTTTTCTTTTTAATAGGCTTTGATATTATACAGCTTGTGTTTTATTTCTCTTTTCAAGAGGTTTTTTTTTTGCAAATAAATTGTTTGTTGTCATATTCACTCTTGTCAGCTCCTAATACATTTGGTTCACGATACCAATATATATATATATATATATATATATACAGGGTGACTAAAAATGGTTTGTACGATTTCAAACATTTCCTGTTAAATCGCTATAGCAGGTCTGATGCAACGAATGGTACAATTGGATAGAGCACATATTCAAGTTTGTTTTGTATATCTCAGAACTGTAAATTAGGACCTACATTAGACACACTGCAACTGGAAACCCAAATTACACAGTCCTGGCTAATGCAATAGTAGTAGGTCATTGGCTGTTTTGCCGAATAACAAATGATTGCCTCTGCCGCTCGCCAGGTGTTGTTCTTAACAAAATGGTGTTCACAGGTGCGGAAAAGACGCAATTTAGGCGATTTTGCATTTGTAAAGGCAAGTCGACTGGCCGACTGACAGTCCCTGAGGAGAACGTGCGCTGCATTCAGGACACATACCGTCGTATCCATAAAAAAATCAACGCGCAGAGAAAGTGCAGAACTGGGCATCCCACAGCCGACTGTATGGCAATTGTATTTGGACTATATCCTATATCCAAACTGTATCCTGCTTATAAGGCAAGGAAAGCATATGAAATTCTGTAGGAGCAGAAATTTCAGCATTATTGTTTTTATCTAACTGTTGAATTACATGCCCTTTCTGTACCATGTTATATGTAATGGCAATATATTGATAAGGCTGCTGTTTTTGAAGAGAAGTGGTCGTGCCTTTAGCCATGCAGATAGAAATAGTAAACTGATGAAATGATAGACTTTTCATTATAATTGTCTTCTCTGAAACGACAAATAATGAATGGAACTGTCTTGGTATTCTTGTAATATCTCTTGAAGAAGAAATTGTATGAGATGCAATTTCATTTGACGAAACAAAAAAGAATTTTCTTTTATATTTGTATGTGCCTATTTGAATAGTTCATCAAATAGTATGATATGATTCAATGTTGATGTTGCTTCATGACTTGCTCTAAATGGTAGATGTTTTGTGCTTTGTCCAATGCCATTATATGAGATTTAGCAAAAAAAAAAACTGTTTGACATTAATATTTGGTATTCAAGCAAAAATTGACCATATTTTTATAAAGTTTTGTACTGGAATGCTGTCCTTAATACTGAAATAAATGATCTTACCAATCTGCTTCTCAAAAACTAGCAGTACTGAAGTAGTGTTTAATAAACGCTTGCATAGTAGTTGAGCTGCAGACAATCAACTATATAATATAAATGGAGGCATTTCAGAGCAGCAGCGTTGTTATAATTTATAACAAATAGTTGAAGTGTTACTTGGGAAACTATCCCAGTTGTATTCTTTCCCTTCATTGATTTATAAAACTGTAATTTTCCTGCAAAATCTAATGCAACACTTTCCATTCAGAAAGATTTTCCCTGCCTTGTTTGAGATGCTTGTGACTTTCCACTGAAGGGATATTGGCAAAACATTACTTCACAAAATTCCTACAGTCCTGTCTGTAGGCATCCACTTTTGAAAAGTTAGTGTCATTGTTATCCTTAAATTCCTCCGATTAAACTTTTTCATTAGATAACTGCAAGCTGAATTTTTTCAAGACATTTTCCCCCACATATGTACATCAAACAACTCTTGTTTTCAGTGTTACATACTGAATCTATTAGAAAGATTTGTAGTCACAGCTATGTAAAACATAACATTGCTCGTCAGTTCAACATTTTAATGATACACAAGACAGATTGTGTGCTTTTTCCACAAACAGAAATAGTATTTAGATATAAGAAAGCTTAGAATATCCTATCTTAAGTTCAGTTTTGTTGCTAAATTCAATGTCTAGTTAATTTAGATAAACAAGGAGAAACTTATGGAGCATTTTCTCATTTTTATCAATAAATGCACAACAAACCCAAACACAGTGGATATTCATATAATATGCTGATTACATGACTATTCCTGTCTACTGATATCTAGTGGCAAATCTGCAAATAATAAAATATCTTTATTGCAATAGTCAACGAGATACATAGTTGCAGACACCAAGATTAATTTTGATTAAAGGAAAGTATTGAACCAGAACTAATAGGATGTTTACATTATGTACATATTAAACTTTACATGTAGTTTCTTAAAATTATTATCAATAAAATACCCAAATAACCAAAATAGATGAAGAACATAAAGAGTTTATAATACAGTAATTAAACCAAGATATTACATCCAATATTTAATAGTTCTATATTGTAAAGTATTACATAAATAAACAAGTAGAAAAAACTTCCCCTAATATTGAAAAACAATTGTTCTCTTTTAAATACATTTTGCAACTGATTCGGAAGCAAAACCAATGCACATTGGGTCTACTTCCTTACCTTTATTCCTATTGAGGCATGTTAAGCAAAGCTTCCTTTATTTTCCTTATTTTTTACTTTTCTTTTCAAAGTCCAAAATATTATCTTCAGATTTCTGAAATGGGAGTACTTAACATAATGTTCGGCTTTCTCATACTTTTCTGCATTGAATCACCTTGTTGTAAAAATCTACTATGTTCCTTTAATCGAACAGTTATAAGTCTGACCTCTTCTCCGATAGAAGAGGACCTGCTTGTTACTTGACATTACATTTGATGCTTACCTTAAAAGGCATGCAGTTTCATCAAATAGAAAAACCCTAGAAAGCTTTTTACCTTCAGTAAGATTAAAATGATACCCGATTTATTTACTTATTTATTTGGACAGAATTTCTTCTGCAATAAATATGATTGTAAGTAAAAGGCATAAATCAAAAAGGTGAAAAAAAAAAAAAAAAAAAAAAAATGCATTTTATTTCTCTACAGAGTAGTGGTTGAGAGAGAGTTAGAGAGTCAGTTAAAATGGTCTGTAGTACAGTTGGATCAGAAAATTTGCTTTTATTCCTTTGTTTATATAAAAAAAAAATCACTGAACTAAATATGATAGAAAAGATAACTCTACATCAAATAATAAATAACTTTTGTTATGCACTTAGGAGAGCCAGTAACTTTCTAAGTAAGATCAGTGTAATAATTTAAAAAAAAAAAATCACTACTGCTAAAAATTCCAATGAAAATTGTTGAAATGAGATGTTTATTATACAATTCATTGTATTATGTGAAATTTATTTCTGCCACAAGCACAGATTGATAACCAAGTCCTTCATTATATTTAATTTACAATTAAACTTTAAATTAATAAATATTCAAAGGGATGTGTGTAAATTTATAATTTTGGAAAAAAGAAAAGAAAAAGAAATTAAAAATAATGGTTCAGCTAATAAATTAGCTGCTCTATCATTATATTCCTCTTTCACTTTGTTTTTATTAGTTTCTGTTCAATTTTCAATTGATTCTTTTATTTTATATTCCATCAGGGCAAATTTGAAGACCGAAAACCATTACTTGTTTTGTTTAACCAAGAGCCAATGGAAGCTATATTTAAGGCAGCTTGGTAAGATTTTTTTTTTTTTTTTTTAAATATGTTTGCATGAACTTAGTACCTATTAAATTTGGAACTATAAACTAAGGTCACTTTGAAAGTTTTGAGATGTCAAGCAATAATAAAACATTAAAGTATTAACCATTACAATTTATTAAAGTACGCTCCCTGGCACTATAAATGACAATGACAGCAAGGAACTTTTGAGGCCAATACCTTTGAAACAAGGTTGGGTAAATTACTTTTAAAAAGTAACTGAGTTAATTACTTTTTAACAACCAAAAAAAAATCTATTAAAAGCATATTAAGAATTTGTTGAAATTGTCATATGTTATAAAAATTGATTGAATATATTATAAAATGAATGTATATATTTATTTTTATTTTATTTTACAGAATTTTTCTTTAATTTAAATTTACTTAGAGCAGTCTCTCAATCTTTTTTTGCTTCACTGTGCACTTTTACATTTTGTAAAATCCCACACAAAATCCCACTTACAGCACACATAATAAAAATCCTTTGAAAAACCGCAACATGATTTTCACATGAATAACAGTCTATTTGAAGCATTTCAAAATACCATGATATGATGAAAAAAATGCTATTTTCAGCTAATTGGAATGCAAATTAATATTAATTTTCATTATTAGAAAGAAACTGAATGGTAGTTTAAATTTATGTTTGCACAGATAATTTGAGGTCAAGTATTTAGTCTAGATCTGGGGCGCACAACCTTAGGAAGTCTGAGGGCCAATATTTTTATAAAAGTTGAGATGGAGGGCCGCAGCATTCCACTCTCCAACCTGAGTTGACACAGTTACTATTGCTAGTTATGACATTTTTCAGTGTATCTGTTGGCAGCAATGAAAATCAAACCCACTACGATGGCCGAGCAATTTGCAATCAAAGTTTTCAACTGACTTGGTCAATTTCTCAGCAATGGTAAGAGCTGGACATGTGATCCCATTGACTTTATTTCTTATTTAATTTTAAGTTTAACACTACCAGGCTGCAGCAAATATACTGATGGGCCGCAGGTTGTGCACGACTGGTCTAGATTATGAGCTTCATTGAAGATGGGTGCTTAATATATTTAACTATAGAAAATATATTAAACCTTAATGAGAAAGCTCTGTTTTCCAAACAATTCTTAATTCAGAAGATATAATACTATTATCCATGCCTCCCAGAATGAACCTCCCAGATGAACCTCCCAGAATGCAACGCAGCTTATAGATTGACCTTTCCTGGCTTTTCGTTAATATTCAAATGGAAGAGAAAATGGCGGACGAGGGTTCACAGTCAACATTTCGATGAGGAAGAGTTATCAACAGTCAAGCTAGGGAAATTATTCTTAATGTTGCTCGTCGATTTCTAGAAGATGTATCGCCCAACAACGATTTGAAAAGTAAAAAGGATGCATTGAAGGTCACTGCAGAATATACCGGAGTGAGTTTGTCAACGGTGAAGAGAATTGTACAGTCGCCGTTGCTATGAACACCAGGAGAAAAGGCCTTGTTTGGCTCCAAAGAGTTCGCCTGACGATTTTGATTGTTACTTCATTCGCAATATTAACATTCTAATTTTAGTAGTATATTCTGCAGTGACCTTCAAAGCATCCTTTTTACTTTTCACATCATTGTTGGGCGACCGCCATTTTCTCTTCCATTTGAATGTTAACTAAAAGCCAGGAAAGGTCAATCTATAATCTGCGTTGCATTCTGGGAGGTTCATCTTTGAGCGTGCGGACTTTAATGCATTTGTGTACGATTTTCTATTTTAACATCAAGTCAGATTTAAAGAACAACCAGACGCCTGTATAGGGTAGTGCCATATAAGGTCATCTGACCCAGTGGAGGTCAGAAATATATTAAGTAGGTCATAATAAGAAATAAAGTCAATGGGATCACATGTCCAGCTCTTACCATTGCCGAGTAATTGACCAAGTCGGTTGAAAACTTTGATTGCAAAATGCTGGGCCTGGTAGTAGGTTGAGCTCTGGTTTTTGCCGCAATCATCAGGCCTTGGCATGATTATTCTATTGATGTGCCAGTTGACCCCCCGCCCACCCTGGAACCACGTGACCTGAGCATGGTCAACTGTTTGGGGCCCATAAGTCGAGATTTTGGGGTGCATGCCTCTTATAGCCGTTTACCATTTCACACGCCATAATTTCACCATAATGGTCTCCATCACCTCGCCATCACACATGGTGAGGACATTGCGATAGACAGACCGTGCTCTATTTTTGAAGAGATGGCGCAATGTCACACCAACGCTCCTGGTGACGAATTGTAGAACTTGAAGTCCAATCGATTTGTATCTATTTATTCGAAATTACCGATTACAAAAAAGATTTTCACGATCGGAGGGCATCTTTTTCTTATGTTTTCGTGGATGCTTTCATAAAATGTTACATTAGTAATCAAAATCATTTCAGAATTTCGGCTTGAAAATTTGAATCGACGAGTGATCGAGATCTCGAAAACATATCGTTGTTGATCGAGATTTAACGAGACTGAATTATTTATTGAAACTGAAAACAAAGAAACACAAAACGATGAAAAAAAAAAAAAGAATATTAATTAAAAACATTCTTTCATCTATTCGATGCATTGACTAAATAGTTTTTATATAAATCAATGCTATTTTTTCGTAAATAAAACGTAGGCATGATGACAATTGAGAAGTGTAAATGTTCCGTGTGACGTAAGGCGTTATGGTAAGTGTAAAGCGGTATACTAATCACTTACAATCTACCCTGACATTGCCTGCGTTATGGCCTGCATTATGGTGTGTGAAATGGTAAATGTAAAACGACTGTAAGGTATATACATGGTATTATCATGTATGTTAGTAGGTATATGAATGCGAAGTTTGAAGTTCGTATCGTTTTCCTAAGTTGGTCATATCATAAAGTGGATTTTTAACTTTAAAGTTGATTTCGACGGTAAAAACGAATTTTTCGAATATGGGTGCTAGCGGAAAAAATGATCCTCTTGTAGAGTATAATTGATTGTGCGGGTCCAAAAAAACGGAGCTCTACCTACTACGATGGCTGAGCAAATTTCAATCAAAGTTTTCAACTGATTTGGTCAATTACTCGGCAATGATAAGAGCTGGACATGTGATCCCATTGACTTTATTTCTTATTCTGACCTACTTAATATATTTCTGACCTACATTGGGTCAAATGACCCTATATGGCACGACCCTGTACAGGCGTTCGGTTGTTCTTTCTCCTCAAGTATTTTTTTTTTTTTTTTTTTTCAAGAAATCAAAAAGATATTTCATCTTAATTTATTGTTTAAGTCTTGAGAATAACCACGATGTAATAGGATTCTCTATTTTGAAAATGTATATCAAACAGATATCGAACAAACCTATCTCAATGAGCATTGATTACCTCTGCAAATTCTTAAGTTAAATGAAAAAGTCAAATTATTTTTTTTATCATTTTTTTTTTTTATTAAATCGGGAATCTGAAATTTTATTTATTCAATAGCATTTTATTTATTCATGCATTTAATCAAATAATCCACTCTGATTATTTTGCATTCCTATATTTTAAATGATAGTAAAAAAAAAAAAAATTAAATACATTTCTAAATTAGAAGTTTTGTTAATGTCTTACTTAAGCAGCCAATTTTATTTTAATATTTTTTTTTTTCTTTTTATTTTTGTTGCAAAAATAAAATTACAAATAAAAGAAAATAAATAAAATATTTTATAAAACATAAATTATTTTTAATGAATTATTGCTTTCATGATCATTAATGAACTTTATTTTTTTTCCATTAATTAAAATGTTAATTCAATCCATTTGAGGAAGTTTTGGTTTTGTTTCTTTAAAACACAATCCTTCCTCTTGCCATTTATTCATATTGAAGTTTTTTTTTTATCCCAATTGAAATATATTGATCGTTTTGAAGGCAATTTGGAAAAAAAGTAGAGAGCATGTTTTTCTCATAAATTTTGACGCCACTTTTTTATTACAATCAAGGAATATTTCTGAAGGGTATGGAAAGAAATCTTTGTTTGCTTATAGACATTAGGAAACATATTTGTTTATTTATCAAAAAATATTAAAATTGAACAAATAAACAAGCAGCTTTCTTATTAGCAAAGAATGTTTATATCAACTTATATTTTTTTCATTGGGAAACATCGGCTTAGTCATATTAAGATGCAGGGTTACTGAAATTCTCAATGGAAAAAATCGCCTCTTAGCCATAAATGTAAATTTCCAAGTTTCACATTTAAAATTAAAAATGATTTTAAATATTTGTATTATATGAAGTTGAAATGCTTTTTTTAAGTATCTTACAACAATACTTCTTATCAGATATCTTTATTTCTAAAGAAAGATTAAGTTAATAATGGTAAGTGTTAGTATTGTTCTCAGTAGCCTTCTGCATTTTGAAGTAAACCACACAAGAGACTTGTAAAAATCGGTCTTTCTTTGTCGACAATTCAAACAAGAATGACTGGGATAAGACCATAGACAAGCTTTGGATTTAGTTTCTAAGATAATCTTCTTAGAAAAGATCTTGAGCAACACTAGTGTACCGATAACTGATATGATGCTTTTCAAGCAGCTCTTGCCAAAACTCCCAATAGCTTGGTGTGAAAGTAAACCCCACAAAAAAACAGACATAAAAGTAACGCATTTTCGATACTCAGTTACAAATAACTAATAAACTTATGTAACTGATTTATGGTTACTCAAATAAAAAAGTAATGGTGTTATTGATTGTACTACAAAAAGTAATTGTTATTAATAATACATAATTTCCCAACCCTGTCCTTAAATAATTGCACCAAACAATCGGAAATTTTGCATTTGAATTCACCACAGATGACTGTCGCAACACACGACTGTGCTGTCGCGTGCACTTGGCAGCATGAAGGCATGTGCTCTTGTTCTCATGAATCTGAAAAAATTCCAAATAACACTCCTATATGCGGATTTCCATAAAAGCCTGAAAAATCATCTTTTCCTGTTTTGTTTCAAAATTTTACCATTACTATTGCTGAATATTAAGATTAACCATAAGCAGATACTTAAAATTAGGTATAGCAAAAATCAAGGCCATCACACAAATACAATACCACTGTATTTGTGTGGTGACCTTGATTTTTGCTGTGAACATTTTACGCACTTTAAACTATTAATATTAAAATTAGGCACACTAATCTATCTTAATTGTATTTGATGTCATTAGCTTTGTCAATTCTATTTCTTGATAATAAAGAAGGTTTAGTGTGGATTAATGTAGTATGAAAAAGGGAACAAACGTCTCTAGAATGCACAAATTCATTAGTTTGTTTGCTTTTTACGCTTTGAGCCATCATCGATATTAATCTGGGACAGCTGTCCCAGATTGCTATTGATGATGGCTCAATGCGTAAAAAGTAAACAAACTAACAAATTTGTGCATTCTAGAGATGTTTCTTCCCTTTTTCAATTCTATTTCTGATAATATTTTTGATAATGGTTGTTTCAGCTTCTTTGCTTTTGATGAATTACATCACAGATCTGTTCTAAATCGTCCTCTGGAATCATTTCAGCATCCTTATTTTTCGTAATGAATATTGTATTCTTGTCAGCTTTGTTCTTTTCAGTGTGACACATGGAGGGTAAAGGATAAGGAGAGCCATGGAAAGCTAGCCATGTAGTCATTCTTGGCAGGGCAAGTCACTCATATCTCAGAGAGGGCCAAACACAGATAGGTTTGGAGTGGTGGTGTCACACCAATATTAGTATCATGAGAATCCAATCACAGAGTGCCACCAGGATATCCAGGTGCTGGAACACAAGACTTCCTGACATTCACTCAGGGAGAGAGGCAAGAAAGCAGATTTTTGTCAAGAGTTATTAAATGTAGCATGATGATGATTTGGCACTATCACTCAGTTTGCCACTTCACGTAGGTCCTTAGGCATCGAGGTTTGGTGCTTCACTGACCAAGGAAAGTGGCAAGAGTCCCCACTGTTGCTTCTGGCTTAAGTTCTCTGCATCTGACTACGCACCACATTTGCAAATTATGGGAAGAGATGTTTGCCTTCCTGAAAATGATTTATTATGACTTCATGGCTGGGTTTCTTTTGAAAATTCTTCATTAAAGCTTTTCTGTACCACTTCTAAAGTTATCATGTAGCTATGTGGATTGTTTTCCTATGTCATGTTGTTATGAGAATGCAGCTCTGTCTGGTCCCGAGAATCCTTCCTACATTGAGAAGTTATAGAATAACATGGCAGGGAAATGTTACAAATGAGTCCAAAAGTGACAGAACCATTGTTTTTGTTATGAGTGAGGGAGCAAATATAAGACTGAAGATACATTTGCAAGGAAGCACAGTGCGAGGCGTGAATAGCATACAGTAGTACAGTTTGGTTCTGAAGGAGGAGTGGGGAAATCCCTCAAAAAAAGGATCTATATAGTAACATACAATACCTTTTGTCACATTCAGCAGTATTACTTTTAAATCTTTTTTATCGGTCACTTGAGAACCATTAAAATCATCAAACCCATTTTCAGTGGACAATTCAGTTTAACATTCTTTCATGATATTTGAAATAGAAGCATTTAAAATAGAAGAATAGAACCACCTATCCTTTAACAACAATCACTTTGTTATAAAGTATTGGGTTGGCCAAAAAGTTCATTCGGCTGTTTTATATAAGTAGGCTCTAGTAGCTATTAGGTGTCTTTTAATGTCATTCAACACCATTTTGTTTGGTTGTATTGTGACAGGTGTTGTATCAGTGTGCATTTAAAACAAAAACTTATTAAAATTGGTGAATTTTGTGTCGCCAATTTAATATTGAAGATGGACAACAATAAGCACGCAAGACCGCATGTTTCTTTGATGATCAGGCAAAACTTCTGATTCGTCCACTGTATTCACCAGACATTGCACTTTTGGATTTCCATTTATTTCGGTCTTTACAAAATTCTCTTAGTGAAAAAAAATTCAATTCCCTGGAAGACACTAAAGGCACCTGGAATTTTTTTATTTTTTTTGGGAAGATAGTGTTATGAAGTTGCCTGAAAGATGGCAAAAGATAGTGGAACAAACTGTTGAAGACGTTATCAATAACATTATTGGCGACAATGAAAAATGTGTCTTTTATTTTTACTTAAAAACTGAACAAACTTTTTGGTCAACCCAATACACACATTTGCTGTTCAAGTTTCTTTGATTATTAATTTACATCACATTTCCTTGGAAACTTGTATATTAAACCTTTAAGTACAGCCGTGGCTTATAGACACAGTATATTTTTGGCTCCAGAAGCTGGGTGCGGCTTATTGACCCAACAAACTGGAGAGAAGAGGACTAATGTGATACAAAGTACAGAATTTTGGAGAATTTCGAGGACCATTGGTTTCGACATAAGTTGCCAGCTGACCAACTCCGGTCTCCCTAGCCCACTTTCCGCCTGACTGAGTTCTGAGTCTGCAATTGCAGAACTATTTTTAATGAATAATTGGCAAAATAAAACGGTATCAGGCAAAATCACATCTGATAAACATTAAGATATAGTTAACTCCTTTATAATAAAAAAAAATATTCTACACTTAGCTGTTGTTCCAACATAAATGCTGCTATAACCATTTTTTACAGAACTTATTGTTTTATAGATCATCTGGCCTTAGTTAAGCTTGCAAAGTACAAAAAAATATCAGTGATTTAGTATTTACAGAAAACATTTTCATTAAAATCATGGTTTCAGTATATTCATCCCACCAACACTAACTTTCTCACATACACATTTGTTTATTTTTTTTCAGAATTTAATGTTCTATAAATAATCTTTTAGAAAATATTTTTTGTAGAAGTAGTAGTTGCCAAGTTAAATGCAAAAAACTGCCAGCACAATCGTTTTTTTTTATAAAGATATCGGTAGTACAACTTAAAATGATGGGACCATTAGCTTAGTAATTAGAACATCGAATAGAACTTCTGTGCCATAAATCATCTTATTTTAAATTAGTTTTATTATTTGCCAAAAAATTGGGTAATTTTTCTAAACTAAAAGGAATTATCTATTTCCTGAAAAATTATTAAATGTTCAAATCAGTAAATGTGTTAAAATCGGGTAAATTCTTTCCAGAAATTCTGATAATGCAAGTGGAGAATGTTCTTTGCAAAGGCAATCTGAAGAGATGGGAGAAATGAACTACTTTTTGCCCATGCATTAAAGAGGAACTAGTGAGTGGAATTCGCTATAAAAAAATCAAAATCATTGGCATCAAGTTTCAAAGCCAAAGATGAAACACTGAAAAATTCTAATAAAACATTTCCGTGTTGACTGATGGTCTGTACCAAGAAATGTAGTAGTCTGTAATTAAACAGATTATAAAAGACAGTCGGAATAGTATCATAGTGATTGAAAAACTGTATGCTGGAATGAATTCCAAGTAGCTGATGAGCAGTTAATCCAAATTAATGATGTTCTCTGAAAAAGGAATTTCAGTGTGATTAAAGGAAATTTACAGTTCTAATGCAGTTACTGCTGCTGTAGCAGTAATGCTGTAACAACAAGCTTTAGTTTGTTAAGATTAATGGAATCACTCTCTTAAATAATGATTCCAATTGTCATTCGTAGTAAGCTGTGTTGGAACATATAAAATCAAGACAATTCTATGTTTTTTAAAGTTAATATTTATTTTGCAAGTTTCAAAAAACATTTGTAATGCACTTTGTACCAAAAAAAGGAAATAAAAAGCCAGAACAAAAATTGAGTAGTTATGAAACCCATTATTGATGTGACTTTGTTCATTGATCATTTGCACGATTCTATGCTTGATCATTTTAAAATGGACAAGTTAAAAAATCAATGCAATTGATATTTCAGTCTTTGGAAAATTTGAAACATTCAAAGCTAGGATTGAACTGGTCGATCATAAGGTTGTATGAAGGTTGTTTTCTCCATAAACATATGTAGTCTTACTGTTTGCAATTCTACACAATAAAAATTAACTTGCCTGTTATAAAATAAGCAATAAATCAAGAAGGCACCAAAGGTAAACAAAAGTTTTATTCTAATTTATGTGGCTTGCCATTATCCTTGCTTTCTTCGATTTCCTCTGTGCTTGACAGATTCGCAGGCCAGGAATTGGAGCTTTTCCTTTTGTTTTGCTTTTATTTTATTGGGAACCCAGTGGTGGGTGCGTGGGTGGATTCCCTTACTTGATTTCGCAATCTGAGCTTTCGGCAGAGGGTTTATGTGGTGGATGAGTCAATAAAGAGGACGAAACGGCCGGCTCACACTCCCATTGTTGATAGCTCAGAGGCGAAATTTTTTGTTTACCTTTGGTGCCTTCTTGGTTTATTGCATAAAATTTTTTCATATTTATAAACAGTTTCAAGTGAAGAAAAAAATAACTGATAGAAACATGTGTAGGAAACAACATGTAATTATAATTTCAAACAGATATTAATTCCTGTTGTTATTAACAAGAATAACAAACTAACGAATACCTAATTTTGTTGGAAAAAAATATTCTGAAAAAAAATATCAACAAGTAATATTATAAAGCATATTATTATTATTATTTTTATTGACATTGTAGCATTTTTAAAAATAGCATGTAGAAGAAACGTCATCATATTATTAAAAAAAAGGGTAGGGGGAGGTGTTTTTGTTCAAAATAATGCTGCTATAATGTCAGTTGATATAAATTGAAAATATAATTATATTGAACGGATAGAAAAAAGATATTTTTGAGCTGTATGAAGCATTGCCATTACTGTCTGTTGTCATTGTGCAGCGATTAACTTTGCTCAAATAAGTGTTTACTCAGAGAATTTAAAATGATAAATTAAACTTTATATGCGACTTAATATTCATCGTGCAGCTTCCTTTATTTTTTCACAATAGTGCATCTGCCAATGCCCCTTTAGAAGAAAGGAGATATGTATTCTTAAAGCGCCTTTGTCAGATTCTAACTGGCATTGGTAGCCAGTTATGTGCATTATGGGTATGTATTTTCTTTTCAAATTTCTGTTAGTGTCTTTTCCTTTAGATTTAAAACTATTATTAAAGTATGAAGCTTGATATAACTTCTTGTATTCTAATTTCGTGTATTAGGTTTCGGAAGTACCAAAAATTAAAGCACCAAGATATGTTTTAGATTGCTACAACTAGTTTTGTTATACCAGCTGTCATAATTAGATAATGAATATTTTATTCATGTGCATGTATCTGTGTGTGTGTGTTTTTTTTTTTTTTTTTTTTTTTTTTTAAGGACAAGGGAAATGCATTTACACATACCAAGGAATTGGTAATGTGAGACTCAGTCATAAAAGACTACTACTCACTAAAACCCTACGTCCGACTTCCAAAACACCCTACACGGAACCACCGTCAGGTACTACATCGCATAGGGCAGAATGACTAAAATACTCACATATCATTTCGCAACTGATCAAGTCTGATTTTCTCAGCCATACGAAGTTTCCGTATAATAGTGGCAGCATAGTCAGCCACTGCCGTCCAATTAGCCTGGGAGATAGTCATCAAGCCAACGATGTTCTCTGGAGTCACTCGCTGTCGAAGGGATTTCTTCAGCTCATTTCTATCTTCATGGAAGCGTGGGCAGACAAAGAAGACATGCTCCACATCCTCGTCCAAGAACTGGCAAGTCGGACGTGACGCACTGTCGACAATTCCAAAGCGCTTCTGGTACGCTAGAAAACAACCATGGCCACTTAATAGGTGAGTCAGGTAGTGATCCACCTCACCATGCTTTCTTTCCATCCATGTTGCAATATTAGGTATAAGATTATGAGTCCATCTTCCACTGGTCGATGAATCCCATCGTCTCTGCCATCTGACCGTTGTCTTGCTTTTCACGGCCCTCCTGATCTTGGGTCGGTGAGCGTCACGACGTTCCCGAATACCACTGTACATCGCGTTTCTCTCACTTGCTAAGAGATCGATAGGCGGCATCCCTGCTATGACGCACACGGCATCATATGAAACTGTTCGAAATGCACAAGCGACCCGTAGAGCGCATTTCCGGTGAACCGAAGTCATTTGACATACATACGATTTAGTCTCCATGGCATGGAACCAGATCGGAGCCGCGTAGAGCATGGTAGAGATAGCCACACTGGACAGGAGTCTTCATCGGCTCTGCCGAGGTCCTCCAATGTTCGGCATGATCCTAGCCAAGGCGTTGACCACTCGTGCAGACTTTTCACTCACGATTCGAAGATGTTCATCGAACCGAAGCCTTGCATCAATCTGAACACCCAGATACCTGAGAGAAGGCTGCGACAGAATGTCATGATCACCCACAGTGAGGGTAACGATCTCCCTCGCTTTCCTGCTGGTCATAAGAACCGCCTCTGTCTTATGATCTGCTAGTTGTAATCCAACCGTTGAGAGCCATTGACGTATCCTGGCAACAGCCACATTCGATGTTAGGGTGACAACTTCCAGGTGTTTCTCGATTACAACCAATGCAACATCATCAGCGAACCCCACTACAGTCACTCCCACGGGCATTGGCAGCTTGAGTACTGCGTCATACATGATATTCCAAAGCAAAGGACCAAGTACTGATCCCTGTGGAACACCGCCAGTGATGTTATAGGTCTTCATTCCGACTTCGGTATTATACATCAGGATACGATCTGTGAAGTAACTCGCAGTTATTTTCCTGATGTACGCTGGAGCCTTCATTGAACTCAAAGTGTTCAAGATGCAGTTCCAGTTTGCCGAATTGAACGCTTTCTTCACATCCAACGTTATTATGGCACAGTACTGCTTTACTCTTCCCTTCCAGCGTTTGCCCTCAATGGCCTCTCGAGCCAAATCAACAATAACCCTTACAGCATCTATTGTAGATCTTGATTTCCTGAAACCGTACTGGTTTTCAGAGAGACCATGTGCTCCTTCACTGAATGCCTCCAGTCGATTGTAAATAATACTCTCCAATACCTTATCTGCCGTATCCAACAGGCAAATTGGCCGATAGGACGATGGATCATTAGGTGGCTTGTTACCTTTAGGCAAAAGTAAGAGCCACTGCTGCTTCCACAGATTTGGAAACACACCCTCTTGTAAACAAGCATTGTAGACGTCTAGAAAGATCTCAGGTTTATACCGGATGGCGGTTTTAAGAGCAATATTTGGAACGCTGTCTGGGCCAGGGGATTTTGAGTCGCCAATCTTTCCGCTGGCCTTTATCAACTCATCTTTTGAGATAGATGACACATCTTCACATTCTTGAGGTGGAACTTCCAAAACTATCCCCGGTTGTTGTGGAAAAAGAGTAGACACAATCCTGCGCAGCAAATCAGGGCAGGTCGGAGGTGATACGGAGCTACTTTTTATTTTAGCCTTAACTGTCTTATATGGTCTATCCCAGGGGTCACTATTAACCTCACTACAAAGTTCCTTCCAAGCACTCTGTTTACTAATTTTAATGGCCTTCTTGAGAGCACGGCTGGTTTCTATGTGCTATTGTTTCAACTCGTCATAGTTTTCTCGTCCATGGGCTCGTTGTGCTAGTCTTCTTGTGCGGTGACATTTCTTCCGAAGCTCCGCTATCTCAGCATTCCACCAATACACTGGATGGTGACGATTTCCTCTGCCACGTCTTGTCATAGATGCCTCACAAGCATCAGCGACAAGTCGCATAAGCCGTGACGCCTTGCTATCAGCAGATCCCGAAAGCACCAAGTCCTCCTCCATCATTGCAATGAAGGATTCACGATCAAATGACCTAACGTTCCATCCTCGTGGAAGTGTGGATCCCAACCTTGACACACCAGAAGTGGAGATCTCAAAAATTATGGCTTGATGGTCGCTGTGAGTATAGTGACTACACACTTCCCACGACGTAACACGAGAGACCAAACAATCACTTGTGAAAGTCACGTCGATAATGGAACTATTACCATTTCTAATGAACGTTGGTATTGAGCCGGTATTGAGGAGAACAACATTCAGCGAGGCGAAGACATTCAAAAGTATCTCACCTCTTCTGTTGCTTACTCGACTTCCCTATTCAATAGCCCACGCATTAAAATCACCTGCGATGACCACAGGCCACCGACCTTGGAGCTCTAATATAAGGCGATCAAGCAAAAACTCAAATTCCTCTAATGGTGCACTTGGTGGAGCGTAGACACTATAGATGTACATATCTCTCACCTTTGCCCAAGTAAATCCATGCTGTTGTGCCTGAGGAATTTCCTGGATGAAATGATTCCCGCAGATCCAAATTGCTGCCCGTCCATTAGTATCAGAGAGCCATGCGCGTGATCCCTTGATGTTTCTGTATTGCTCACAGAGAATCGCAACATCAACCCTCTCCTCTGTGTGTGTGTGTGTGTGTGTGTATATACACACACACACACACTATAACCTCGTTTATCCTGCCCTCATTGTTCTGGATCAGATTTGTAGACTTTTTTTTTTATTATTTAATGTTTACATAGATAATAATTTCTGCATATGATTAATGATGGTTGCTGCCTATACACCAGTTGGAAGGCATAGCTGACACTGTGTGGTTTCAACAAGATGGAGCATTAGCTCATTTCGCCTTGAGAGTGTGATTACTTCTTGATGAGAAAACAGATGGATTGGTTGGAGATCCAAGAACTTTTCTTCACATTTGTCATGGCCGCCATGCCAGACAATTCTCTGGGGAAGCATTAAACAGGAAGTCCACATAGAGCGGTGCTTTTCCAATGTTAACTTTCTGTAGATTACTGTGCGCATTGCCTTCACAACTGTGATGCCACAAATGCTATTGAAAATGAGCATGTGGACCTGGAGAAGCATCCGTCTGTGCAGGGACTACGGAGGAGTGCATACAGATGTTTTGGATCCATAATAGACACAGCAATTCATTTCTCTCCAGTTTACTGACAGGGATATACTTTGCCCACTCTGTATATGTATATATACAGAGTGATTCAAAATTCTCTGTAGAAATTTTAAAGCTAGGTCAGGAATACAAAAACAAACCGTATTCATAGGGAATGTATGTCCTCAAATGCTACCAAAATGTGCCAGAAGGTACTCTAATGTTCAGAAATAAAGGACAAGTAAGGTAGGCAACATGTTTATTAGTCCTATGTTTACAATATGACAGAAAGGCATACATTTACAGGTTTACAGTAGGCGCTCAAACTCGAATGATCCAGTTTCACACAATCTCTAGTGCAAATGCGCAAATGTTTGATGATTGGGCACACGTCTGTAAGGGATCCGTTCACGATATAATTGTACAGCAGCTTGTCCGTTTCTGTTCGCTGCCCCATAGGCTAATTGCATATCTGCCCTCTCAGCATTAGTGAAGTGATACATTATACTTGTACAAAGTCCACATCTCGAATGATGAGGGTTTATGCTGCCTAACTAATGTGCTGTCAAACAGTATCATCTAGCACATTCTGGTGGCATTTGCAGACGTATGTTCTACTATGAATACAATTTGTTTTTGTTTTCCTGACCTACCTTTAAAGTTTGTGCAGGGAATTTTGAATCACACTGCGTGTGTGTGTGTGTGTCGGTATATATAATTTCCTTATTTTACTGAGTGGTTATTAAGCTAAACTGTATAATTAATAAGGCTGAATTTTATTATCTCAAATGTAAAAAAATTAAGAAAATATCCCTTAAATCGAAAAAAGAAAAAGGCAAATTATGTGTACAAAAAAAACTTTATTATTTGAACCAGAATAATCTGAAAAGAATTTGTATTCACTTAATGAATTTCTTAATGATTAAGAAATATTATGCTTTTGATATATTTTATAGTTTATACATAACCTTTTCTTTTAGGGTACTGTTGAAGATGTTAATCAGCCTCCAAATTTAGAAACTTATCTCCAGGCCATTTTAGCATTTACTCAACATCCTAGTCAAGTAAGTAAGAAAAAAATTCAAGGCAAAATGTAAATAAGTATTTTGAAATTCAAAATGCCGCATATGATCATTACACTTTGAATTCATGGTATACATTGTTAAAATTCAATTTAATTATGTAGTGTTGAATTGATGACATTCATTATATACCGTAGTTCATTATATATACCGTTTTAAATAACTGAAGAATTACTTCGCAGTAGTCTTAAGATCTGTAACAACAATCCCAATGTAGAATCCATGAGGAAGCTGAACTTTGAATTAACTGAGATTAATTAAGCGCATGAGGAAGCCCTCACTCATAAAGGTATGGGGTAAATAAGAACAGTGTTCAAAGAAAGATTGCTTTGCTACCACCGAGTTAAACTGGAAACTCTACCTATCCAAACAAATAAATACCAACACCAATATCCTTTAACAAAACAAATATTTATTATAATATTGCTTCCGTATTTTGTGTCAATAGGTAGTTTGGGGTACTTTATTATGAATTGGGTAACTCAAATACAGGTTATTCAGGTTGGATGATTGAATAATGAATACGAGTAATTTTATTAGATTTAAAGTTCCTTCTGGCTGCTTGAGGAGGGACTTCTATCTCGGTAGGCGTTCTTCGATGGGTACGTGTGGCTCCTCGTAACGCCGGTGATCAGCACTACTTGAGTGGAAAATGGCTTCCACTCCTTGTTGAGCCGGGTGGCTACGTCTGATGCTGGGTATCTGCTCGGCTTAAGCAGACAAGGGCTTTCTTCTCTTCCAGCGAATTCTGCTGCTTCTGCTATGGGCTCCTGCCACACTCTGCTCTGGGTGTAGGCTCTTGTCCCGAAACGAACTGATTTAGCAGCCTCCCTTTCACTCTTGAAAGAGTCCACTATTGAGAGGGAGACTGGGTCGGGCGAAACTACTCCTAACTAAGGAGGTTTGGAGTTAGTTGACTCCACCTTTTAGGGGGGTCGGACAATTCCACTGGTAACAATATTAGCCTTTTAATTGACCACATATCATACCTATTAACATGTAATTGAGTTTATGTATATATGTATCTGAACTTTTGTTACAGAAGAATATGGTAGATAGAGGGTATGAAAACAAAAGAGTTTTCATTAAGTAATGTGTGTTCGGTCTTACACCGATATGGCGCTACAGTCATTATATTGTTGTGGCTGGTAGACAATCATTCATGGAAGGACCACTGCCTCCTGCCTATTTGGAGTGTTGTGCATTAGAGAAGATGTTGAAAGTGACGCCCTTCTTGTTCTACACAATAGTAACATCGTCAGAGCATTGACTGCCACACTCGTTTAAAAATGCCACATGTAGTACAGATGATGTTGTAGGTTTCAACAATTCTTTGATGCAGTTCAATAACTGTTTCGACAGGTGTGGCGTATGCGAGCTCTTTACATGGACCCAACAGAAAAAGTCAATCAGATTAAGATCTGGCAACGTGTGTATGCCATGGGACGGGACCTCGGTGGCCAATAACCACAATACTAAAAAAGTGTTGCGCTATATCAGTGCAAGACCAGACACACATTATTCAATGAAACAGTTTGTTTTTGTACAATCTATCTACCATATTCTTCTGTAATATAAGTTTGGAAACAAAGAGCTGATCAATCCGTGAGATGATAGACCACACCGCACATTAACACCTCGTAGATTCACTTCCCAATGGGATACCAACAGGAAAAAGGAAGAGAGGAAGACCAAAACTGACATGGATGCAAGGAATAAACGAAGTAATGAAAGAAAGAAGATTAGAGGATGGGGCTTGGGAAGATAGAGAGGAATGGAGAAGGGTGATACAGGCATAAAATGGGTACAGGAAGATGTCAAAGACATTGTAAAACCTGGAAATAAATAAATAAATAGATTCGCTTCCCTGTCTACGTGAACCTGTAGATTGACAGGAGCCCAGTACACACAATTGTGATGGTTTACAGTATCGTGGAGTTTGCACTACGCCTACTCAGACCAGATAAATTTCCCTGCAAAATCCTCCTCATTGAACTACACTATGGTGCAAGAATTGTACGCATGTCATTTTGTTCCCGAGATATTGATTATCACAGAGCGAGTACAGAGTTCTGGACCCCTCTGTATACATACACTGCTGGACAATTGCTAAGGGCAGATCACAAATTGTGATGTATCATAACATTACGTGGGGGTGAAGGCCCAGCTGGATCAATATTGTTGCCACATTGTTCAGACATTAGAATAAAGATCATTTTTTGTTCTGGAAAATACAGAAGGTTGTGAAGCAGCTGAAAGCACAAAAAGTATTCATTTGATGCTGTGTACGGAGAAATGGAAAAGTGAAAATGAACGACAGCATGCACCTTTGAGAACGATGTCAGTTTGGGATATGTCCACCATGGAGGGCGATGCAACATTCCACACGATGTGTCATGCTTTGCACAACATCATCCAGCAGCTGTTGAGGCAAGTTAACCCACTCCTCTTAGTGCACGGGTGAGAGTGGTTTTGTTTGTTGGAGGATATTGTCGACCAACAAGGTACCTCCCCAAAGCATCCCAAACGTTTTCAATGTGGTGTAGATCTGAAAACATGCTGGCCATACAAGGCGTTGAATACCCTTGCTGTCTAGACAATCCTGAAAAGCGAGTGTTCAATGACATGGTGCGTTGTCGTCCATGAACAGAAATGTATTACCGACAGCACCATGGAAAAGGCAAACATGAGGCAATAGAACTTCATCAATGAATCGTTGGCCGGTCATAGTCCCAGTTGCAACCACATGTAGGGGCATGCGGCCATTGATATGATGCCGGCCCATACCATGATACTGCAAGTCGGATATTGGTCCCTTTCCTGGATATTTTGTGGACGATACGCAGTACCACTCTCCTGCCAGGCCAGTTGTTGTCTACAATCTGATGACAGACTGAACCTACTCTCATTTAAGAATAACGAAATACGAAAACCCATTGCGATGATTGGACCCAATTGCAATGCTCACGACACCATTGCAAACTGGCGGTACTGTGCAGTTTGGATAATGGGACACACAACAGGTCTGCAGGCATATAGTCCTCCTTGTCCCAAACGTCTGGCTACAGTTTTTCAGGAGATCTGCTTTCCTGTGGCAGCAAGAAATTCATTTGCCATTTGCTGAGCTATGGTGCGCCGGTTCCGTTTTGCTGTTACGGCGATGTATGTGTCTTCTGCAGGCATCGTACCACTAATACGACCTCCCCAGTGATACCTGCTACACATTCCAGTTGTTGTAAATGCTTTCCACAGCTGTGAAACAAAGCTATGGGCGATGCCAAAATCCCTTGCAACATCTGTTATTTGTCGCCCTTCTTCGATCTTCCAATAATACGGCCACACGTAAAATCATCTAAGTGATATCGAGAAGCCATGCCGAAAATTTCAAGTTCATCAATTAACGTTTTCCAGTAAAACTTACCCTTTGAACAACAACTGTCCACATGCGTCCAGTCCTTCAAATCTCTTATCAGCACTGTCAGCTAATAAAATTTGCGTACGCACACCTCTTCTTGCTGTATCCTGCACTTATTCCAATGGTTGACATGTGGATTCCTTACATTTTGTTATTGCTAGGGGTGATAGTGTCATCCGTCCTTCGCAATTGTCCAGCAGTGTATATAAAAGGATATAACAAAGAGAAAGAAATAAACCTTCCTTTCAATTTCACTACATCGTTTAATTCCCTTTCCAACCCTTTGCAGAGTATCGTCTTTAATATCTAAATAGATAGAATTAACTGCTCTGCTTTAATATCCTTTAGCTAAGTATCAGTTTTTATTAAATCCCTAATACTAGATCTAGTATGCTAACCTAAAGTATAGCTCGAAGGATTACTGGAAAATTTATGCCTCAAATAATTAGTTTCTCTTTAATGAGTAAAGTTTAATTCAGTCTAAATATCTAAATAAATATTGATATATCATTCTCAAACTTAAATAAAAAATTTAACCTTCCATCCAGCTATGCACATGCTCAACATCCAAAGCATTATTACTGGCATTAGTATCACACCTAATGTTTACTCTATGATTATATTCACGGTTGATCAAATTAATGCAGATTCCAAATAGTTTCTGAGCCACTCTGTAAAGTTATCCTTTTATGCACTAAGATACAATATTCACACATAATATCAGTCACGTAGTAGTATTGAGGTATTCACTACTAATCACAAGATTTTTGTATCACTTTTAACACACTAGAAATTTGTTTCCAATATCTCCAGGAACCAGAAATATCAAAAAGATTGCTACAAACTATAAAAACACACTATTTGATGATCTAGGAACTGGTATCCATCTAAACTAGATTACGATCATTACAGTTTAGATTAATAAGACATCACAGGCGCTTCTTCTAACAGGATGTCACCGTAATTCCACTTTGTTACTTGTCTTGAAGACTCCATTCTCAGGCTTCTAAATCTTCAAGATGACTATTCCTAGTCTCGTGACCCTGATCTCATGTCAACGGTTACAGCATAACAAACAGCAACTAGTATTCTTCAGGCTTGCACCAAGAAAGCTCAAATTTTCTACTTGCAGATAATGTCAACTACAAAACGGTGGGTAAAACATCTCATCACCATTATGTTTAAGAATAGTCGCCAATCCCAACATCATGAGTTTAGTTGTGTTGATTCTTCAGTCTTAGACCTCTATTCCTTCTTTCTTCATGGAGGAGAATAGCTAAAAAAAACACAGATGAGCTGCAAATATGTCTTTGCTCTTCCATGGCTGATTTTGTCCCCTTCTCTCATTCATTAGAAGATACACTCAAACTTTAAAAGTTGCATGTGCTGAATGTTAAATGACAAATCATTGGATACGTTTACGATATCCATATGATGATGACAACAAGCTCCACCTCTTTAATTAAGACAAACTAGTTACTGGGCTAATAGAACTAAGTTGATCATGCAGCATTTTGGAACAGATTGCTGGCAAGTAATAACCTATTCTATGTAAAAACTTAAATTATAGCAGATAATAAATCTAAAGATTAGTATAAATTTTTATAAAAATGGCATATAAGTAGTGAAATTGATTCTAAAAGATAGGGTATATAATCCTATCCCCTGAGATGAAAAATTAGGCTCCGATCAAACAAAATCGATAAATTAAAATTTCCAACTATTAAAGCACATAATCAATTAAAAATAAATGGATAAAATAACATACGTATTTGAACCTCCCTTCGGTTGGGGTTCTTTCTCAAGTTTTCCCATGTTAAAAATTATTCCTCCTTATTAGGAGTCGTCGGTACAAATGGCACTTAACGGGATATGCCGTTAATAATAATAACGGATATGCCATATCCCATTTAATGCTTTAATAGTTGGAAATTTTAATAGAGTTATTAGCACATTAAATAATAATTTAATATTAAAATCCATAAATATCAATAAATACTAAGAAAAATCCCTTATAAAACAAGTTTTAAAATCTTTACATTCAAATATGGGGAAAATGAATAAAAAGATAGATTCGAATGTTTCAATTGAATGTTTCAATTGCCTTTTATTAAGTGCTTGCTGGCCATTCAACAGTTCCTCACCAGCTTTCAAGGGCTAGGCAGGTGATCTTCCATCATTTCTTATCGGTATATAGTTCAAAAAGAAAACACCACATCTCCATAACATATAGTTTATTTAAAAACTTTACGGAATTTTCGGGATGATGATCCCAAAAATTCCGTAAAGTTTTTAAATAAACTATATGTTATGGAGATGTGGTGTTTTCTTTTTGATTAATAAACAGTATGAAAAGGAAGAAGTTACAAGAAGAATTTGGAAATTTGGTATATAGTTCATTGATGATTTTGATGGATTTTGACCTGAAATTGATTTCTTTGCTACCATAATCAACTTCTTTTTTTTACTAGCTCTATTTACGAATTACAGATATGACTTTGTCTTTGTACATAGGAATATAGTGATAGGTCCCACTTTCCCTGCGGTGCTATGTGCTGTCAACCATTCAACTTTATGGTATAATATTAACTGGCTCAGGGAGGCCATTGTGTCTTTGATGTGTTACTGCTAATTTTCAAAAATTTTTCGGCGAAAAAATATTTCTTGCATCCTTCAGCATGACGGACCTCAATTAAATTTTCCTCTGTCTAGTGGACTCTTTAAGACATTACAGTTACAGTTTTACTTCATTTGTGTTTGCATTTTATAGGGTTAAAAACATCCAATAAACATAGGATTGGAAATGCACCATTTTCTAAATATCGATAATGTATAAAAGTTATTTTTCATGACACATAAGGTTAACAATGTGCTAAGGAATTGTTTTCTTTGTTTGAACGTAGAGCTAGCATCCATGCTTATGGTGAGGGTAAAAATTTTGAAAATTTCTTTTTCCATTAACATCTAAGTATGATTTCACAACTAAATACACATTATAAGGCAATTAAAAAACAAAATCATTGTCATTTTTCCAAAAATAAATACAGCCAAAGAAATTCAGATAAAACAATAACATTTCTCAATTAACTACATAAAAAAAAAAAAACATTTTCTGCAGCTTTTTATGAACTTAAATAATTTTTTTTAAAAATGTTAAATCTAATTACAAAGAATATTTTCAGTTGGAAATAAAAATGCCATGTTGTTGAATTAAAAGAAATTTGATGTCTATAATAAATATGCTTCGATTATTATTTTTCATAATATATTTATTGAAGATTATTTTTGTTAATTTATGTTTGTTCTAAGGTAAAGTAGCTTTATAGACGTTACATTACAAAAGTAGTAATTATTTTTAATAACATTCCACATCTTAATCACTTTACAGTAAATTCATTAATGTTATTCAAATGTAATGCCGTGGGAATATTAATATAAATTAAAGAATATAACATTCAAATTAATATAAATTTTAAGAATTTACTGTATAGGTCCTTTTTTTGAGAGATTTCCTCACTCCGGGATGAGATATTATCTCGATATTTCGGCCCCTTACCTCGGGCCTTCTTCGGGAGATGTACAAAAGTCAATCACATAAAGGTGAGCGCAGAACTAACAACTTCCGTCGTTAGTTTCTCGGATAAGTTACTCATGTTGTTATTCCAAGTGACCAGAGTGAGGAAATCCCTCAAAAAAAGGACCTATACAGTATCATATCGCACTCCTCCTTCAGGACCCAAACTATTTAAGAATTTAATATGGTTAATGACAATTATGTTAAAAAAAATGATGTTAACTGCAAATTGAAATAATACCATATTGCAATAGAATAGGGGTTAGAATAGGGAGAAAATATCCCGTGGCAAAGGGCTGCAGCAGTAGAACAGAATCCTATCTGCTGCCGGCCAAATACCCTTCCTGTCCACAGGTGGCACTAATCCGCTGTGCAGCACTAATCATAAAACTGTAGCTTAACAGTGATTATGGAAATCTGAATGTTATACATTGTATCTATTTGCAACTATGGATTAATTTTTCATTTGGTTTGCATTATAGTTGAATTTCTTATTTAATCAATCTATAGTACAGGCAGTCCTGTTTTGTCTTAGACAACTACTGTATTATTTAGTTACTTACTTATTTATTTTTGTCTCATTAAATTTACTTGTCAGATTCTATCACTAGTAAACATTTATGGTTAATTGACAGACTTCTTTATCATTGCACTTCCCGAATTAAAACATTAGTAGACTCTCCAGTTAAAATTTGTTGGAGGAATCCTTCAGATAAGAACTATTCAAAGCTATATCCCTTTGCTTCTGCAGTGAAATATCAATTGGGTCTGTTTGCGTAGGTTTTTTTCCCTTAATAAATAACAAACCATTTATTTGTTATTCATGCAACAGAGACTGGAGATCCAATGTTGGCAATTCTTGATTATTTTAGGCAGGCAACTTAGGATGACAAATTGTTATTTTGTTTTTGTTTTATTAAATTGTAAAAACGGATTTATTTTTATATTTAAATATCACAAAGCCCAACATTAGTGAATTGTATGTCAGTCAGTAATGGACCATCAACATTGCGTTTCATGAGCAATGTTCTTTTGTTGAGACTAATAATATTGTCAAGATTTGTTGTTTGCTTTGTTTTCTTAGCTTGTAGATGTTAATTTAAATAGTTTTATTAATTTGTAAGATAAATTTTTATCTCTTAAATTTTGTATATTTTTGTTCAACAGATGCTCAGTAGTTACACATACCAGCTTTGGACTTCTTTTTTTCGCCATCAACAAATTTCCCATAACAGTGTTGTTAAACAGTTTGTGCCATCTGTAATAAAATCTACAAAGCAAAAGCTGATTAAGGTAATTATAAATATATCCATTTAACATTCTTCAAGTTTCTTTTATTTATCATTCCTTAATATGATTTTTAAAACAGCTTCCAACTAACTTCAAATTCTGTAAGCATTGTATTAGCTCACCTGAGGAGGGGGTGTCGACCACCCCGAAAGTGCTCGTGTAATTTTTAATTTGTATATAATTTTTTTTCAATCATCCATGGGTGGTGGCCTTAAACTCATCCTTTATTATTAATATTATAAACACAAGGAAAAAAATGGCTCTGGAACCACAGAAATATACAGATTGCAGTAAAGTGACGTCATAGATTGAAGGATATAAAAATATGAAAACCAATAGCGTATGTTAGGTCTGACTGATGTGCTATTATTACACAGTGGTACTTTGATGTTAAACTTTCGCTATGCTAAATTTACGTGATTGTGCTTTGCTGGTGAAATTTTACTACCAAAAAAAAAGGCTCAATGACAATCACAAATTTGCAAAAGATAATTTTGTAATTTGAATATATGGGATCATTACAGGTGCTGCCAGGATTAGGATGCAAGCCCAACATCAAACCAACAACTTGAAATAGTTGCGACTGCTGTACTGAAACCAAATGATGCACATGTGTCCAGCAGTCCATGGGCAATATCTGGGCAATTTGATATCCTATATGCAATTGTGTGGAAAATTATGCATAAACTGCTGAAGTTTTTCCTGTACAAGATCAACCACACTCAACAACTGCTTCGAGGAGATGCGGACGATTGTTTAAACTTTTCTCTGATGTTCCTAGCTTAAATGGAAGTCGAGGATGCATGTCCTTGGAACATCCTAAAGAGTGATGAGGCACATTTTCATCTTAATGGAATTGCAAACACATAGAATTGCTGCATTTGGGCGTTGGAGAATCCTCATGTGTCTTAATAGATTCCTTTGCACTCATTGAAAGTAACAGTGTGTTGTGGCTTTACTGGTTCATTCATTAATGATCCATACTTTTTTTGAAGAAATAACACCAAATGGTTCCATGACTTGTGTAACGCTGTTGCCGGGGTTCACATGTAAGGGAAGGGTTAAAGGAAAGTTCATGCAGTGGAATCTTTAATTAATTAATTGAGATGCTGATCCCGATTTACCTGATTAAGGACTTTAGAAATAAGGAAAGAATTAGGGAAGAATAAAAATGTAAATAAATAAAACGCACTTACTTATGAAAGGTTGAATATAAAGATTTACATGGAAATAATCCGACAGTTTCGGAATACTACACGTATTCCTTCATCAGGGACGGCACAAATATATAGGACGGAGGACAACATTTATATATTTGTGCCGTCCCTGATGAAGGAATACGCATAGTATTCCGAAACTGTCGGATTATTTCCATGTAAATCTTTATATTCAACCTTTCATAAGTAAGTGCGTTTTATTTATTTACATTTTTATTCTATTTCATTCCAAGCACGTTAAGCCTATTTAATTAGGGAAGAAGAGTCGGTACCTGACTGTGAAGCCATTCGGATTGGGGACTTGCCCTTAGGGGCTTATGATGGCGCTACGCAGTCTAGCTAGATCGGAGGGGTGACCTCGACGGATAGCAGACGAGACCAGCCCAGGGCACCACCACTTGACGCAGAGCTCTCCCTCAACATTAACTATCGCAAGGGTCAATAAACAAGTTTACTGATTTGAAAGGGATTATAGCAAGTGAGTCATACAGATAACTAGTTTAGACAACAAATGGAGATTTAATAAAGAATGATATATATATATATATTTACAAGAAGATGAGTATAATGAGGATTGATTATAAATGAAGGTACATATGTATATATGTTACCCCGAGGTTTTTAGACGAAGGAAGTGATGCACAATATAAAAGAACACACACAAATATCCAACACTGGTGGCAGTCAAAGTAGCGGAGTTCCTATGCGCCGATATTGTTCAACTGGGTCTTGTATTCTAGTGGACCTCGGCCTGTTTCTTCAAGGGATGCACCAAGCGCCTTTTGCTTAGCTCGGTGTCAGCCTTCCTTTCTTTAGCAGTTGGCATTCAAAGGGTATAGTGGAGTAGTTGGCTGCCTGCCCTCCTGAGATGCTCCTTGCCCACTGATGCCCACTCCGCACTGTATTATATCACCGTTATTCCAAAGTACTGTCCACCTGGAGTGATGTCACCTAAATGCTGAAGACACCACCCTGTCTATCAAAACATCTGTTGGCAGGCTACAAGATGGAAGAGAACAAAGAAGGCAATAAAAGTAGAATGGAGGAAAGGCAAGATGAATGCCAGATGGGAGAGTGAGCTCGAGGGAGCTCTATAAAACATCTGTCTCAAGAAGAGAAAAGGGATGTGAAGGCAAGTTTGGAGAAATGAAGAAATAATAAAATATTTCTAAAGATTCTTCCTATATAAAATGATGAAAATAAAGGATAGGAAAGAAAGAAATTATGTAAGAACCATAGGGCTGTTACACTTGCTCCGTCAATGCTGTGAGGTATCAACGATTGCTGTTTGATTTTGTTATTCCACAACTTCAACAGCACGGATGCCTCCGATCCACTATATTTATGCAGGATGGAGCATCCCTCACATTGGATTGGGTGTACAGCAAGTCTTACAGCAGCATTTCACAGAAGACAGAATAATTAGTCGAACATTTCCTATGAGTTGACCAGCCCATTTGTCTCACTCCCTGTGACTTTTGGTTATGGGGATATTTGAAAAACTTGGTGTACGAAGGAGGCTTGGATAACTTAGTAACGTTAAAGCACTGAAAAAAGACATTAGGTAAATCACTGGAGATCTGTGCATTTTGCTGTAGGAAATGCAGTTCATACAATGCTGGAACAGGTGCAAGAAAAACGTAGTGAATCACATCTGTAAATGATACCAAATAAAAATTAGTATTGATTGTAAACTTTATTACTTCATTATGCCAAGTTTTCTCTACACATTAGCTTCCAGCACTATTATTTTCCCTGGTGGCCAAATTTTTAACTATTTTTTTTTTCTGTACAAATCAAAACCCCATGGCCTAAATAGTGTTCACACCACATTTGCATGACCCAATATGTTTGTGGTAATTTGGCTCTAAACATCTCTTCTTTAATTATAGCCACCCGTATATGATTTACAGGAAAGACTTCGATGTACAGAAAGTAGCTGTCTTTCAATTTTGTATTCAGTTTTTCCTTTTGACTTAATTTAAATTTGCATTCCTTAAAAGTGGATTGCATCTCAGTGCTTTATAATAACCACTTATAGAATAGTACTTGAATCAAAATAATTTTAATTTTTTGGTCAGTGTATTGAAATTAATATTCGAGAAGTAACTTCTTTCACTATCAATTTTTACAGACATGCTTATTGAATTTTTAATATTTTCTGTGTTCTGCTTCATTGAATTTGTTAGCTATTATTTCATTAATTAAAGTAATATTTAATTATAGGTTGGATATCCATCACGAAATGATGGAGTCAGTTGTGATTATGCTCGTCTTGAGTTTGATTCAGATGAAGAATTCAATCAGTTTTTCCCCAGTAAGTACCAAATAGTTTCAGTTCTTGAAATTGATTTTAACTTTGTTTTCCTTAATATTATGCAATTTTACCTGAATAATGAGTAATGTGGAAATGAAGTTTTTAAAGATAGGATGATTTTGGAAAATAGAAATCTTTGAGATATGATTAAGTACACATTGATTGAGTGATTATTTATGAAATCCTTTTAAGCCACTGAAAATAATAATAGTAATTGATTGCCTATTAAAAGAATAATTACAACAGGATGTATTGATTACAATTTTGACAAGCCAATTTTCTTAAGAGGGATCCTGCTGAGAAGACAAAAGAGTGTCGGCATCAAGGCAAAATAAAGAGATGAAAATAAAACAAAAGTATTATATAGAAAAAAATCAGATTAAAAAACTGGATTTTTTTTTTTTTTTTACAAATATTTTACAAAGCTATATAAAATTTGAAGGAAAAAAAAAAACCACTTATTTTTTTATACACTAGTGTTTGTGAAAAATGCAACACCATAGAGGAATGATGATAATCATTTGAAACATATAGGATATGCACAACAGGGTATATGTGAATGATTAGAATTGCAGAGTGAATGTGCATGTCTGGGCATCACAGCGCCTTCGGAACTGTCGTGGTAGGGGTATAAATAGAGTAGCCATACAAGTAGTGCATTGTGGTTAGTGAGCTGTATAAGTGCCTCCAGGATTCACTATGCAGCAAGGTGCAATATCGAAAGATGACAGAGTTTGAACATGGACAAATCATTGGTGTGTGTGAAGGGATTTTTGTAATGCGACGTTGCTGCTCATATGGGGACATAATGCTACGACAGTGATAGGTGCATTTTGAAGCAGAGACCATAGAGAATGGGGTGCATCAAAAATCTGGCAGTAGACCACGAAATGTGATGACACCATTGGATGACAGACACCTCTTCCGTATAACAGTGACGGACCAGATTCATCGCAAGTGTTAGCACAACAGTGGAGCACTGCAACAGGTGTGGCATTGTCTGCGTACACAATTCGATGCCATCTGCTGCACAGAAAACATCCTTTACTGCAGATTCCTTTGACCCCGAACCATTGACGCCTCAGGCTACAATGGGCTTATGAATACAGACAATGGTGTGCTGATTGGCAATATGTTATGTTATTGAATGAGTCCCGCTTTAACTTGGACTTCAATGATGGCCACATATGCATTAGAAGGTAGCGTGGTGAGCGCCTTCTTCCAGCAAGCATTATAGAGTGTCATATTGGCTGAATGTGAGGGGTGATGGTGTGGGGTGCTATTGGATACTGTGTGCGATTTCAGCTGCTACTAATTAAGGGCAGTCTGAGTAGCAACATTTGCATCAGGGAAGTTCTGGAGGCTGAAGCCATACCCTTCCTTCAGAGCACTCCTGACGCTGTATTCCAGCAGGACAATGCCTGACCACATGTTACCAGGAATGTTCAAACCTTCGCATCAGCATTCAGAACGTGCCGTGGCCTGCACGTTTGCCAGACATGTCGCCTATTGAACATGTCTTGGATATGGTCACTTGGCAACTGGCCCATCCAAATCCTCCAGCAGTCAGTACCAATGAACTGTGGATTCGCATACAGCCTGGCAAGCAATTTCCCCAGGACACCATTCAAAGCCCTTTCGATTCGATGCCATGATGTATAGCAGCTCTTATTGCATTTCATGGAGCCTTCACAAGATACTGATTTTTTCAGGTTATAATTGTTGTATTGTGCTGAAAAGGTAATCACTTTTGTATCAGTAATATGTGGTATTAATTTCATTCTACTAGCATGATTCTTCCATGATGTTGCATTTTTCAAAAACACTTGTGTATTTTGAGGAAATTATATGTTGAGAAAATTGTACAATATAAAATTAGACTCTGATGGTTCTTGCCTAGATAGAGGAAAGAGAAAGAAAAAAGAGCAGGGAGAGGAAATACTACAATAAGTTATTGGTAGGCTACTGTAAAAAAACGAATTATACATCTATGGGGATTTAGTAGGAGTGAGTTTAGTAGATAAGTGTTGTTTAAGTTTTCTTTTAAATTGGGCCAGAGAAGAACAATCACAAATTCCCTTTAGAACTGTATTCCAATTTAGAGGAGCTGAGTAACTGATTGTTCGTTTTTGATAGTTGGATCTTGTTTTTAGTAGTAAAAGAACAGGATTGAATCTAGTTTTATAAGGATGGGAATGGGATTTAGTATTTAAAGTAATTGAAGTTTTTTGTTGATTGTTTTATAGGTGAAAAGGGCCAATTTGTAGATTTTTTTGATTATATTGCCCAGAGGGTAAAAAAGTAGAGTAGAGACAAGGTTTTTTTATTCTAGGAATCTTAGGAAATGCTTTTGCACTTAAGTATAATTTTTTTCTTGAAATTTGGAAGCTGTACCCCAAATGATTACAACATAACACAGGTTTGTATGAATTAGTGGCCAGTATAGACTTAGAAGTATTTGTCTTGGAAGAAATAAAGTTTCCTAATGATGTCCAAATTTTCTGAGACTCATGAGCTTTTTGTTGTGCATGGAAATTCCATGACAGATCGTGTGAAAGAGTAATACCATGCAAAATCACCTAGAGGTACATACCTCATATTGTGTCATACCTCAGATTTTTAGGGGTGGGCGAGTAGTGGTTTTTTGATTCGAGTCGAGTAGTTGAGCCCATTACTCGAGTATCGAGTCGAATCGAGTAGCATGGATTATAAATAAAAGACTTAGTTTCTAATAGTTTTTATTATAAAATTTAAAACAATCAATGTTCCTTATCTCTAAGATATTGGTTTACAATTATATAGGCCTACAAATGTATAAACTCAAAATTATAAAATTTTGACTTAATCTTTTTCTTTACTTACTTTTAATGTTAAAATGTGTAAATAAATTGATGAATTTACCTGAAATGACCATACTTCAAGATACAAATATATTAAAAAAAGGGTCAAGTGTAAATAAAATAGTATCAGTAAGTATTAAGCAGGCCTAATATAATTCTAATATTACATTTAGAATTAATCAAGTAAGTAAAGTACCCTAATAAACTACAATTGCAACATGTAAATTATTACACAATTAAAATGGAATTGAACTTTGAAGTTTTCCTTCATAAGAGACGCTAGCAATCCTGGTGGCTGTCTGTTGCACTAACTCAGTCCAAGTACAGCGTGATGTATTCAAAAGGAATCACCTGATACTATGACCACTTGGAGCACTGTTGTGTTGATCGATTTCGTATTTCTGGGGAAAACTAACTGGAATGGTTTAAAGTTTGGACTTTGGCTGTGGCAATGTGAATGTGTGGTCGAAACAAAGTGTATCTTATTTAGTATCGATTCATACCCGATAATATCGTAATCTTTTAGCGATATGCGGAAGGATATCAAACTCGTTGTTGAATATGCTGGAATTTTTGTAATGCTAAGAATCGGGACATATTTATTTTTGGCAATGTTAAGAGGAACTTTTTTTACCAATACTGATATGATAAAGATTACTATGCGTCGTCTGCGATGCTGTTACGGTCCTGTCTGCACCGACTACGGTTTTCAGGAACAAAATAGATGACTGTTGAATTAATTATTCTACTTATAACCTTATAACCTGCGTGATTATACGAATTAAATCAGTATTCATTTAAAGGAATGGGGATAAATAAAACAACACTCACTCAAGTATGTTTTTAATTTGTCAAACACATTTTTTGTAAAATAATAGTGATCGGCATTTTCAATACTTTTTAATTACTCGACTCGCGTTTTCGAGTAGTCTCTACTACTTGCTCGAGCTCCGAGTATTAAAAAATACTCAACATATACTCGAAAACTCGAGTACTCACCCACCCCTACCCCTACAGATTTTCTTAATTTTTTTTCTGAGCACCTATCTATGAGATAATACTAAATTAATTTTATCAAATTTTTCCGGCCTTTGATTGGCCAGGAAAAGTTTGGGAAAAATCTCTATTTTTCCACAATTTAAGATATCGTTCGTCCCGCATTGCTGCATAATTATCCCTACAGTTTCCTTATTTTTCAAGCTATTGGTCTCATTCAGGTGTCAAATTGAAGGTTATTGTTTGGAGTTTGCAACAAATATAAAAAAAGCAAGGAAATGTTGTCAGATATGGTATTTAGGAATATGCTAATTGAAATTTAGCCTCGTACGACATGGCTTTTAATGATTCCCCCTAACTTAAAAACCACAGCCAACATGTGTTAAATTTTTATCAGATAATAACCTGATATTATCGTGATAAAGTAATATCGTGAAAAAATGAAGAGTGGTTTGGAGTGGCTTGGAGAAAAAAAGGCAATTTGTTTCTTATATAAATTTAATCATGTTTTCTAGCAGAGTCTATTTGATTTTAAGTCTTTTAATGAACTTATGAAAGTTATATGCAAAATAATGAGAAAGGATATTATACAAACCATATTCTTAAAATTGTCAATTAAGATGTTTCGCAGTGTTTTCAGTGTCTTTTTTAATTACATATGTAATTCATAGCGGGCCCAGTGGCCAAGTGGTTAGGGCACTTGGCTTTGAGTTGGAGGAGGGCGGGAATTTTTCTACGCTCCTTTCTCCTCCAAACAGGTCCCCAGGGTCTACCCAGCCCTCTGTAGAATGGGTACCGGGTTTCTTTCCCGGGAGTTAAAGGCGGGCGGGCGTCGGGCCAGCCTCCCGACCCCAACTTTTTGTCCCATTGGCTTTCGTACACCAGGAGCCTAAACTCCCGTGCCCCCAAAGCCCAGTGTCGGCCTAGAGTGGGTACTTTAACTATATAATTCATATTGAAGAAATGAGAGGGAACAAGTATAAACATGCAAGGAACTTACCATCCTTCCCTCCCTAATCTTCCAATATTGGTTGTCTCAACAGGTTAAGTCTTGCTCATGTAGGACATTGCCCCTGTTACACCCACTGTCCTGCTGTTTTAATTTCCATCAGGTGCAGTTGTGTGTTGGTTACATTTATGCAAAGATAGCTGATTTTTCTATATTTATCTAATTCTGACAAAAAACTTAGGTACTTTTTCTGAATAGATATTGGATAATATGAAAAAACTTGATATTTTAAGTTTTTATTTTAGATTTTATGACTTAAATTGTGACACTATTATAATAATTTCAGTAATTAACTAGGACTGCCAAAAAATTTTAGTGATTGACCAGAATCCATTTGATTTCCTTTTTCAGAAATCATGAGCACTGTTTGTAATTAATGTTATTGATTAATCAGGAATTGAATTGGCTAAATGTTCAGTTGGTTTGTAAAGAAATATACATTCATTTCATGAATTAACTAGGAGTTTTATCATCAAGCCTTTCATTAAGAAAATGGGAAATGAATGTCTGGTTTTCAAATTAGGTGGAAAAGAAAAGGAACTTCTGAAGTTAATCCTAGAATGGACTGGTGAGAAAATAAATAACACAAACGGGCGGGTTGGGTCTCTCAGACCCGATGAGTTTTATGTCATTTAAACAAACTATAAACTACATATTGTATTATGAAATTGTTATAGTAAAATGACAAAATATGTTTGAATGTTTCTCATCCAATATTAAAATGATAAGATAAGCCTACAGATATTTACTACAAATGATATTTCATCGACTTTCTGAAAAATGAAATTCATTTGCAAGAAAAATTCAAGTATTATATTGAACTGACAATGAAAATCCCTTTTAATAATAGATTTTCAATTTCTTCAGTATTTATCTGACTGGCCACGATGAATGCCTGTAATGTAGTTTACAATTCACTTTCCACAAGTTACAAAACAAAACAAAAGTGGATGGGCTAGGTCTTACAGACCCATGAACAAGTTTGAACCCATCTCAACTATTAAATGATGCCCAAAATGGCATGATGATGTAGCGAGAGACTTCTATAGATGATTATCAAAAGACACCAGAAATAACAGTCCAATAGGTTGTGAACTCTAAAGGAAAATAGGAGAACTAAAAGCACCTGGGTCTAAGAGATCCAACCTGTCTGTTCTAGGGTTATGGGTTCATTGCCAAAATTTAGAGAGGATACGCGAAAATCATTACAAAACTTTTCTTTCTGTTTTGAAGATTGGCTCTTTCAAATGTCGTAAAAAAACGTTTGCAAGGGTTTCAAAGCTGTTTCTATTTCTTACTCAGAAAATTACTGGAAAACTGTTAAGCTTATTCCATGAACAAAACTTTGCATTACAAATAGAAAAAAGTTATATCTACTGTTAGTAATGATAAGAACAACGATGACAATGATTACGTACCTGATGCTCTATCTGACTCGATCTAAAAGTTAAATGATCATGGTGGGATTGAAGTGAAAAGTTTTTCTGCAATAATATGTTAGAAGAAATGGTGGATAGGGAAGGATTTGGAGGTTTGCAGTGATGAAAGAGATGCAAAAGTACTCTTAGGTGCCCTTGTGGACCTGATTCTTTCTACTGGCCAAACAAGAGAAATGACTTCTGGTTGCCTTTGGGAAACATAATTAAAGAAGTGCCAGATCCTTCATCAACATTGGCTTCCGCAATAAATTACTTTCTTTAAGGTTCTGTTGAGAAAGATATTGAAAAGCTGTCAAAATGGATGATTAGATCAAGCTAATCATCTAGCGAGCTCTTGTTTAATGGTACATATTGATTGCTTGACTCTTTAAGTAGTGTATATTATAATATGGCTTACTTCCATGAGTAAATTTATGAATGAACCAAATTGCATTTTTTTCTTCCAAACCACTCAAAATAACTGTTTCATTTTTTTTTCATTATATTAAGATCTAGGTTAGGTTATTATCTGATAATAATTTAAGGTGTTGATTGTGGTTTCCAAGTTAGGGCGCATCATAAAATCCCATGTAGCCTGAGGCTAAATTTCAATTAGCATATTCCTAAATACCACATCTGACAACTTTTCCTGACTTATTATATTGGTTGTAAACTCCAAACAATAACTTTAATGACAAGCTGATAGCTTGAAAAATAAGGAAGCTGTATGGATAATTTTGGAGCATTGCAGGACAAGCGATATCGGGAATAGCAGAAATATCCAAAAAATTTCCTGGCCAAACCAAAGGTCAGAAAAATTTGAAAAAGTTAATTTAGTCTTATCTCATAGATAGGTGCTCAGAAAAAAATTCAGAAGGAAATTTGAGAGGTGACACCATGGTAATGATCGGAATTTAGATGATTTGGCATGGAATGACCCAATACCTAAATATCTGAAGGATTGAACTTCTTGTAAAAAGGAATTGTTATAAGCGATAGAGAAGTTGTTATAGTTGAGAATTTTATTTCTTTGATAGAAAAACATGAGAAACCGTTTTGGTTGCATTTAAAGTTAGGTCACTGAATCTCGTGCTTGAGTTTTCCGACATTTTTATTAGCTAGTACAATGGGTTCCGTCATTAGCATAGAGATACATTTGGAAGCAGGTGATATGAGAACGAGATCATTTATAAATAAATTAAAGAGAAGAGGGAAAGGATAGATCCTTGGGATTGACCAGTGATATACTGAAGAGGAATAGCCATTTAAGACTAGTTGTCTTTGTGATAGATATGAAGAGAGCCATGTAACAGATGGGCCTCTAAGACCCTGTGTTCTAACTTTGAAGTAGAATATTTATATTAATTGAGTCCAAAAGCCTTTTTCAAGTCCTAGAAGAGACCTAAGACGATCTTAATAGCGACCGTATGCTCCGTGATAAACTCTGTTAGAATAATTAGTGCAGTTTCGTATTTTTCCCTGTGATGAAACCATGTTTTTGTTGTGCAGTGATTGTTTTTTTTTTTTTGATATATTGATAGAAAATTTACTGTGATGTAATTTTTCAAATATTTTTGAAAAAGAGTTTATCACGAAGATAAGACAATAGCTGGTCATAGCGTTCTGATTTATTTGGATATCTAATATCATATCTAGATACCATACCTAGAATATTTATTATTTTTGTTGGTTACTAGAATAAATTAGCTTTGTTAAGTTTTTGTCCTACCCTCTTGCTTTCCAAGATTATGAATAATAAATTCTCGAATTTCTCAGAAAAGAAAAATTAAACTTGAAAATAGTCTTCTTTTATATATTTAGGACAGTTTTTTGACTTAAAAAAATGGAATGCAGAGGGAAGTACAGAGAAGAATAAACTCTCATGGATCTCATTTGGCAAACTAAATGACATCTCCAGAAATGACTTACCCATTCCATTCAAAAGCAAAGTTTTCAACTGTTATATAATTCCATTTCTCACACATGATTCAGACATCTGATGTACGACTAAAAGAAAGTAGAGAACAAATTTAAAACAACACAGGAAGATGGAGCAAATTTTTCTTGGAATCACCTGAAAAGATAAAAAGAGAAATGAATTTTGCTGCACCATGTGAAGTTGATATAAACAAAGTGATTGCACTGCCAACCATATAATATTATAGTACTTACTTAACTTACAATATTTAATACATACAGGGTGTTGCAAAACTCTCTGTACATATTTTAATGGTAGATCAGGAATGCCAAGATAAAACGTTTTTTGTTAATGAATTTATGTCCTCTGACATCATATTTCAACGCTAGGAGGCGTTTACTGGTGAGATGTGCTGCAGTGAAATTATGTGTTTACTGTGTGCCCCAGTGAACAGGAATAATAGACTGTAGTCACAGTGTTTCTTGCTGCAATGACAACAATATATGTATGCAGTATGTTAATAATACATTCCAAAATGGCACACGATGACATTTCATGTGGTCATGTAGAACTTTTGTTTTTGTTTGTTTAGTCTGCTTGAAGTGGAAACAAATAAGAACGTCAGCATTCCACAGTCAGAGACTTAATACTGAATTTAATATGGAACGTTTCAGAAATGCAGAATTGGCTGACATGCAATTTGTGAGGGATTATCTGAGCAGCACATTTGGGTACCGATGGATAGGTCGGTGTGGATCCATCACCTGGCCACCATCACCCGACCTTCTGGGGATACATGCGGAACATCGTGTATGAGACTTGAATTGACTCTGAAGAAGATCTCGTTGCAAGACTCGCTGTCACCACTGGAAATGTTCAGGAAATGCTAGGAATCTTTGAGCATGCACGACAATACATGATTCGACCTTGTCATGCATGCAACGATGTTGCCGGTCACCACTTTGAACACCTTTTGTGTCTGAACATTTGTTAACAATGATGTCCATTTGTTTCTGTCCACTACCATCTCTGTAAACAACCCCTAGAGCTTAAATATGACGTCAGCGGACTTACATTCATTAAAAAGAAAAGTTTGTCTTGGTATTCTCGATCTACCATTAAAATCTATACAGGAGTTTTGCAACACTCTGTATTTGTACTTGAAAGCTATAATAAATATCTATGTTAAGGATTTATGTATTTTCTGTATTTTTTTACTGTTATATTTAATGTGTACTTCCTCTGTTTACAAAGAAAAAAAGCTTCTATGTGTAACACTTTGTTTTCAATCTTGTTGCATTTCAGTATCGATTTTATTTTTATGCTTTCGATGTTGTCGTCTCATGTTTCTTGAGTGTGTTCGTTTATTTTTCTGTAAAATTTTATTTTGTATAAATAAAGTGCATTATGACTTCTAAATACTTCCAAACCAGTTCTAGTGATAATCCTAACAGGCAAAGGAAAATTACTGACTTGGAAATGAAAGTAATTAAGCAACATGAAGTAGGAAAAGGAGTGAATCTTATTGCTTGTGACTTAGACATTTCACCTTTAACAATCCTAACCATTCTTATGAACAAGGAAAAAGTGACCCAGGCTGTTAAAGGATTTGCTCCATTAAAAACATAGCCAGGTTGTTAATTGGCTCATACCTGTATCTTTGTCTTGGACGATCAAAAGTGATGAACAAAGAAAACGGAAAATGATTCTCAGTTTATTAAAGAAATTATTTTTGTATTGTTTTAAAGTTTTACATATCCTTATAGAATTTTGAGATAATGTTTATTTTGGTTTTTGATACATTCTTGATTATCTTTAAAGTTACGGCATTCTGTAACTTTTTTCTGTAGCATGATGATTCAGTAACAAACATCAGTTGGATTTCATTTTACTATCCCAAAATTTTACAAAAATATATTTCTTCATCTTGCTTTACCCTTAACTCAAAATCTTATCTTTACCTTTGCAAGCTGGTTAATCATGGGAAAGAGAAATCAATAGCTATAATACACATACATATATTAATACTGTACATTTTTTCCCCAACTGCTATGTTCTAAAACGATATTTACAGAGTTATTGTAAATGCAATCGGTTATCCCTTTACGCCATACTACCCTTACATATTCACATAAAAACAAAGATCTATTTCCAAGCTATTTAAATCAACTTAGATCTCATTCATGTAGAAGTTGTGGGAACTTGAAATCTTGAGTAGTACCATAAATATAATAATCTCATGCCTAAGCTGACATTGGCGCTGTTATCCATGTTTGTTTTACTTTTACAAAGATACAAAAGTCGACTTATTTCTCTTTCTTTTAATTACATAATAAAATTTATAATTTTTTTTACTGCCCATCATAAAACAGGAAATATTAGAACAGTTAAATTTAGAAGGTAAAATGATATGTAAAAACATTTTGTAATATCAAGAAATAAATTTAACGTGCAGGGAAATTATCAAGAAATGAAAACCCAGAGACTGCACATAAATAAACAAATCACGCCTTTGAATATTATAATCATCCCTCCCAATTCCCTATGTTGACAAACTCAAAGGCAGTATGTATCTGCAGTCTTTGGTTTTCTTGACATTTTAGTAATACTGTATGGCACAAAAAAAAAAATAAAAAAAATCTATAGATAAAGCTTGCTTTACATACAGTTTTTGTCTCCTCATTTTATTTTACTTTAAGTATTGTAATATTGTTTTATGTCAGATTTTGACAGCCTTTACATAGAGTTATACTTTCTTGACTTTGCTGTTCCCAGGATTTTTTTTCCCTTGATGATTTGAGATATTATTATCCTTTTTGAAAATTCTCAAAACAAGAAAATAAATAAATAAATAAAAGTAAGATTTATTTGTACTGTTCGGTTTTGTTTACGAGAGCTTTCAACGCTTTTGCGCATGCGTCAGGTCTCCTTCGATTTCTTCAAATTAGGAGCGAGGAGAAACAAAGATGGGATGTTTACTTTTTATAGTGTTAGTTTACTAGTAGCTGCATTTTATTTGCGCTTTTCGGGAAAGAATTATGGAAAGAATAAATACTATTGCAAAAATGCTCCTCCGTTATTTTTTTCTTAAAAGCAAAAATGTCCAAAAGAATTTCTTAGGAAAGCATCCATCTCAGCGTATCACCCCCGGAGTAAAGTCTTCCGGCAGTTGTAGCTCTGCCTTTCATAAACGCACAGTATTAATCTTATCAAAGTTTACACTTGTATAAACAAATTGTATTTTATTGAAATGGAATTAAAAATTTTATAGATTTAGACTTACTTGCTAATCTTTAACATGTTCACTGCCACCGTTGTAAGGGTTGGCGATCCTCAGGTGCCACTAGATTATTTTATATTTGGTAAAATAAGAAGTCAGTACACATCGGGTTTCAACCTCCCTCCCCCCAAACCAATCAAATCAACTATCAGGGCTCCGTGTAGGTGGCACCTCTGGTTAAATTCCTGAGCTAAGTGTCTCCTAGATAGTAGATTTTTAGTAGTTTTTTTATGGTTTCGTCAATGTTATGGTAAGGAAATTAAAATAAAATGTAAATAAGCTAGAATAAAGAATGTATTTTTTGTTTATTAATAAAAATAAACGTAAATTCCAAAAAAAAAAAAATATATACAAAATCAAATTAGGTGTATGATTAAGGAACTTCTATTTTTCAAGTTCTGAATCAATAATCAATAAATTTAGAGAATCTAGTGTTTTGAAGGCCCTGGTACATCACTCATTATTATGGGGAGGAAAAAAAATCCCACAAAGTTCAATGCCAACAAATATTTACGACAGTTCAAAGTGTGTATTGAGATGCCGCACATGATACAAGTGCTGGCAGTATGCTATCAGTAGAAGTTGTCTAGCCATACAACTTGGAGCCATATAGTCGGCAGCGAATGTGTTAAAATCAATCTAATTATTAAAATAAATTCAATTATTATATATCAACTATTTTATTCTTCTGAGATTAGCCAAGAAAGTTCAAGAAGATAAGCCAGAAAAAGATTGTTAATACTTATTGATATGCATTTCTTCTATCATGTGCTAGATCATAGTTAACTGGCTGTGGTCTATTGTTTTCTCTTTCAAAAAGGGTCTAAGAATTTTGACATTAGTGCTTCTCTTGGTTTGTCTCTTTCATTTCCTGTCTTCCATGCTTTTATACTACAAGTTAATTTGCTCTGTTTGTTCTATTACTCCTCCAATGCTGCATTTGTCATATACAGTTAAGTCTCACTTATATGAAACATTCAGTTATACGAAGAATTTCTCATTCCCCGGCGAAACCCCCATAAGTCCTATATGTAATTCACTTACTCGAAATATTCACTTATACGAATAATTTTTGATTCCCCCTCATATTCGTATAAGTGAGACTTCACTGTATATGAATTCTAATATCAGATCATGTTTATTATAAATAGTAAAGTTAATCTTTCCTAAGGAATGTATTCACCATCATTTTTTCCTTTCCAGTCGTCTCTCTACTTTAATAATTCAGATGAAAGTAATAACTTGTGCTAAGTGGTGCTTGAATGCTCGGTATGGCAAGGTATGAATGAAACTGTCATTGACTGTTCAATGCAGTAAAGGTTGTTTCTAAGAAATATGATTTGTATTTATTTTTCTTAATTTTTAAGCTACTCGTGAGACAATATTATAAGTATAAAGTGATTGTTTTATAATTACTTACATAATATTATTTTTAGCAATTAAAAGTTTTTTTTTCTTATCATAATTGTGCAGTATAGAAAAAAAAACCAACTTAATATTTGGCCAATCATATTAATTTACATTGGATAATCATTTTCTA
Source organism: Thereuonema tuberculata (assembly GCA_023159025.1). Taxonomy (NCBI): domain Eukaryota; kingdom Metazoa; phylum Arthropoda; class Chilopoda; order Scutigeromorpha; family Scutigeridae; genus Thereuonema; species Thereuonema tuberculata. Next base: position 2,267,918 of record JAFIDM010012231.1, on the reverse strand, counting down.
CAGACAAAAATAGTATTTCCAACATCACACTAAATTTAAATGTAAAAAAACTACATTTAATACTAAAAAGCAAATTTTCAAAAAGATTACGTCTTTTCTTTTTGAAAATTTGCTTTTTAGTATTAAATGTAGTTTTTTTACATTTAAATTGTGATGTTGGAAATATTTAATGGTAGAGGCTGTAGAAGGAGGGATCTACAAAAGAAATATGGGAACTTTACATATAAAAATAGTATTATAAGTATTTTAATTTCTCATTAAATCTTACATAAAATTTTGTCTTCCTCTCCATCCTGCTTGCGTTTATTATTTTGCCAATTTGAAACCTATAAAGTATTATGTTATGGTTTCAATAAAAGCCATCAACACACAATTGCTGCAAGAGAAAATTACCTCATAAATGAAATTTTAGCCTTTATCTATGCAATTGCTTGTGAAAAAATGCTACTATTCAAGGAAATCATACTTATTTGAACTATCTACATATACTAAACTTTTTGTTTTCTATCTAACCACAATATATAGTAATAGCTCTTAGCAGAAGATGAGAAGATCTGACGTTTATAAATTAAAATGCAGGACTTGTGACCAAGTATATTTTGGAAATACAGGCAGAATGATCAGTGAACGGCTAATAGAAATAATCGCCCAAAAATTTCAGAATGGGCGGAACACTGCCTCAGGGAAAAACAAGTAGAAATAGTTTTCAAAATATTGGATAAACATTCAAGATATAGGGGAAGGTGTTGTACCTTTGACCAGTTTTCACTAAATGAATTTTCAAATTTTTTGTACTCAAGTAAATCCTTACCTGAATGAATACATGTGATCCTCACGTATCTTGCCATCAACTGCATGTGTTTTATATATTATATTTTGAGTATAAGTATTTTATTTTTATTTTACAAAAAATCTATACCTTGTGGTCAAAGGTACAACTACGTGTTGTACCTTTGACCGGAGGGTATTGTACCTTTGACCAGGTGGTAGTAGAAACTGACAGTTAGATACAAGTTATTTAATTAATATTTTTATTAAGAAATGTATACATTTGACAAATATATCCAATTCAAAGTAGAATAATAAAATATGAAATAAATTCTAATGGCTTAAGTAGCCTACTCCTGCCCGTTTATTCTACATTATACAATGAAAACTCAATGTCTATCTCCAAAAAAATAGACATTCTTTTAGTTGAGCTGTGCCGGCAGCTGTGGTTGGATTTGGTAGCCTGGCCACAATATCTTGTAGTTATATGTCAAAGAGCTGGTTATCTTCTTGGATGAATTTCGCCATCTTCGGTAGTTTTTTCAAATATTTAACTTTAAAATAATCACATGCTGTTTCCTTTATTTGGGCCACAAAGTATTTCTTTTTTTTTTTTTTTTTTTGGTCAGCTTGACAAGGACATGACTTTCTTCAACTAAATCTTCTTTTTCAAAGTTTAATTCCTTCTCCAACTCATGGCATTCATCTGAAATATCGAAAACACTTTCCCCTGACGAATATTCAACATCAGACTCTGGACAAACAATCGATTGTTTACTTTCTTTGGATAAGATTTGGTAAAAAAATAAAAATTTGGCAAAAAATATTTAAATTTCCACCTTACATAATGCTAAAATGACTGTAAGTAAAAACATTTACATATTATTAAGTAATGTTGTACATTTGACCTGGTCACAGGAACAACACCCTGCTGTGGTCAAAGGTACAACATTAGTCAAACTTACGTTTCACGCCATGCTACAATTTTTAGGGTAATTCAGTCATCTTAAAAGTCCTAACAATCAATCTATAGGCATATATTTATTACTCATTATTGTTAAAATAACAATCAAAAGAAAACAAACAATGTTATTAAAGAAACATGCACTTGAAAAATACTTACTTTTCGGTGATGGAATTAGAAAAATATTTTTCACTTCTTGCAAGTCAAAGATTTAACTGCTACTGAAGGTTTAAAGGCGCAAATAGTGGGAATATTACACATTAAACAGAAAAGCTTTTAAAGTATGCTGATAGATGGCAAAACTAGCAAGGATGGTCAAAGGTACAATCGGTCAAAGGTACAACACCTTCCGCTACTGTAGAAGCATGTGTCATTAAAACTTTCGATTGTATTAATAAAGACAAAGGGTATTCAGGACATGATTAGTGGAAAAGAAGAAAAATTTAAATAAAATGTATGTTTTCATTATTGTATTCTGTTATTGTTGACTTTATTAGGACATAATATTTTGATGTAAAAAATTCTTATAGTTATATGATTTTGATATGGTAAGACCTTCTTATTGTTTATGTTATATTCTTAATAAGGCTTGAAAAAGCAGAAAGATTTATTTCTGCGAAATATTGTCGTATGGAGAAATTTTCAGGAGAAGATTTGAATTTAATACTAACTTTTATTACAGTGCACCATCACTAATCTGGCACTAATTTCGGACAGAGTAATTTCAAATTTCCCATGTCGCCCCGTCAACCTGCCGTTACTGTTTGGTGTTACTACTTGCTGCATAAATATTGTTACATCATTGTCATGACTGTTGACATGTAAATGTGCTTAGTTGCAAATTTCAGCTTTTCACTTTGGAAGCGGCAGTGACAAACTTTCTTGTGTAAGTCTACAGAATTACCTGTTCCGTTTATTCTACCTGTGCTTCATTAAAATTCACTTGATTTTCATTTAATGTTTCTTTTTTAACTAACTTGTACTGATTTACCAGGGTATTTTAAAGGTAGGATGAGGTGATTAGCTGTTGGGTTAAGTGTATCCTAACCTAACTACTCTGTGATCTAGCAAATTCAGTAATCTGGCACCCTACCGGTCCCAATCATTCCAGATTAGTGATGGTGTACTTTAGCCTAAACAAAGAAACAAACGGACCACTACCAACAAAGATAATGAACTGTACTGTGAATATCTGTCTTGAAAAAATGCTACTAAAAGCATACAAATGAATTTTACTGCTTGTTAATAATGTTCATTTTGTAATTTGACATAATTTTTTTTGTATCTTTTCAATAAGAATTTAGGACAGATGTAGCAGAAACATTGAGACTTGCCACTGCTATTTGTCCGACATTTGCATTTGAACATGCAGCTGACTGCTTAACAGAACAATTAGGGAAACGAATCGATGTTGGTGAAGGTAAGTTACGTTTTGATATTTTAAAAAACTATTTCAATTCAGCCAGAACTATTTCTCAAAGAATATATGATATATTTGACCTTCTTAAAAAAATTTAACTTCAGAAATTTATTAATAATAGTTGCATTATTGTGATAACTAAACGTGAGACTAATTGATTGGCTACTTGATAAAACTTCGTTTTTATTTTATTCACCTTTATTGATCATTTTATGTAAGAATTTTATGTATATATAAATCAAATATATTAATTATGTACTAATCAAATTAGATTGGAAATTTAAATTCTTCTTTTATACTTACAAGGAAGAAATTTGCCCTCCTAGATGATTTCTTACATTCTTGAGAGGAGAAAGATTACAACCAAGTATTAGTTGTGATTTTACATTGTAATGAATAGGATTTCTGATAGAAAAGGAGTAAAAAATGAAAACAGACAGCCTAATATACAGTATGAACCCAGGCATTCATGCTTTAATCACTAAAATCAAAAAACATTCTACAAATAAGGCAAGCATTATAAACAAAGGAGATTTTATGATGTTGCAGTTAGGATTACCTTTATATCGGTGGCCAGAAAAACTTAATTCAAAGTCTAATAATTTCAATAATTCAAATTTTATGCGATTGAGATTTAACATACATTAATAGATGAATTTACTCTATAATTGCAGCAAGTGTTAAATACATAGATTCTTTCGTTTTGTTACAGCTATAAAATTAAAACATATTTAAAATAGCATCCCAATGAATATCTTGAAATAACTCGAAACATTCTGTGGAAACTGTGGAACACTCAGCATTAACGGAGAAGACCTAAAGAAAACGGAGCAGTTCAAATATCTCGGCTCTCTCTTCTACAACGACGAAGGCTCTTTCCCAGATGCCCGCGCTCGGGTCAACGCCGCCTGGATGAAATGGCGCCAAATTACTGGTGTCCTGTGCGATCGTCGGATGCCTATTCGCCTTAAATCAAAAATTTATAGAACAATGATACGCCCAGTTGCCCTTTACGGATCCGAATGCTGGCCAGCAACATCGAAACATGAACAAGTGCTCCATGTTATGGAAATGCGAATGCTAAGATGGTGTTTTGGCTTGACAAGATTCAACCATGCAATGAATGAAGATGTACGACGACGATTCGGTGTGGCATCAATCATAGAAAAAATGCGAGAAGAAAGACTCCGATGATATGGACATGTGGTATGCAATGATGAATATTCAGTGGCGACGACTGCCATGTGTCTCTAACCTCATGGCCAGCGACCACGTGGCCGACCCAAAAAACGATGGATGGACCGTTTTAAAGAAGACATGAAACAGATGAATAAGGGGGAAATAAGTGGTTTCTTATGGTTGTTGACCTGAAAACATGTTGCAGAACTGTATTTCCCTGTGTTTGTAAGCGTATCCCACGTGGAACCTACAAAAGAGGATCGCGAAGCAACGTTTTTTACATTGGTAAAGTAGGTTAGACACACAAAAGTTTACAACAAACTTTGTAGAACATTTAATTCTGAAGAAAACTGTGCAAATACAGTATACAGAAAGTGATTAGATGGTCGAGTAAATGAACATTTAGTCAGAACAAAACAACACATGTTGTACATATGGCCGACAATAACGTTGTTAATTTCCCAATAAACAGCGTAAATGTTTATTACAACTTTCCATGTTACATTTATAATTGTAAAAGTAAAAATGAACAAGTGTGTCGTAAAGTACATAAATTATTGCATTGAAATACTGTATGACAGAATGTAATTTTATTTAAAACCACAGAATAATGTGCCAAAAATTGTTAGTACATAAGTTGGCAACACAATAACAGCTGTTCAACAATAAGAATTGCATTGTTTTGATTTTTTGTGACAGCTAACAACTGAGTTGTAGTCCATGTGTATATTGTTCCATACAACGGGTACTAAATTATGGGCGAAATCTTTCGCTAGCCGTAACTCGCTACTGAAGCATTTCCGGACCTATGTTAATATAACTTTTCTTCTTTACTTTTACATGTAGAATGAGCTCCCGAAGTTTTTGCATATCTTCGTGAATCACCCTGTATATATATCGATACCCCAATGAAAAACAGTGAACTTCAAAAAACAATATACAGTGAAACTCGGTTATGTCGTGATCTTTCAGATACCAGATCTCGAAGATCGCGATCTGCCCGAGCTTTTTTTACTTCGCGATGTCAAATGTCATATATTCGAACCCTGTTATCGCCCACGCAATTCCAAATAGATTTAAAATGGTCATTTCGCGATTACCTACATCATTCAGAGCGATGTGAGAGAATTTTATATTTATAAGTATTCATATATCATTACCTTTTTAACACTTTGATGGGTTATATTAGCCAAAATCTTAATATTTCTGTTTTCTTACGGTTTGGCACTGCCATCTTGTACAAATGACGAAGTATTAATTGTAAGTAGCAAATCGCGAGTAGTTCTGTAAAATCAATTGATTTTTGTAATTTTTGGGCGAAAATATGGTAAATTTTGCAATTTTACAATTATACACCTTTTCCAAAATAGAAGGGGGCCAAGACCAAATCGTCTTATATCCGAATTCGCGATATAAACAACCGTGTTATAGCCGAGCTTCACTGTATTTGAGTTCCAGTGTTTTTCTGTCTATATTCTTCATATCCTTGAATATTCAATCGCTACCACATGCCTTATAGTAGTTCCATACTGTGAATAAACTTAGGGGGTCTTGTTTTGTTATTTTAAATCCTTATTTTTCAAAGGTATTTAAACTTATTTTTTATGCTCCTGAAAATTGCTGAAATTGAGTTAAGTGTTTTTCATTGGAGGTATCGATATATATATATATATACCCCCAATTATAACCTCAATTATAAAAACCACACCTAAAAGTAAATTGCAATGAATAACTTATATTTTTCATTTATAAGTTATTCATTGCAATAAATATACAGTCGGACCTCGATATAAAGTCACCCCGCATATAAGGTAACTTTTCTAAAGTCCCGGCTCATTGAATAGGAATTCTTTGATATGGATTATCGGATATATGGTCAGGTCTTAAATACCATAATTGCATATAAGGTCACTTTGTCTGTGATATCAGTGCCATACAGATTCAATTCCAAAATTTTTTCCATAGGTACGATCTTTTATAGGCGTCATTTCTCCTACTGACGGAGGGGACAGCTTTTTCACAAAGCACTTCATCCCCTCAAATTCTAGGAAAAAAGATGATGAAGACGATATCCCTTTACCTGTGTTAATACAAGATCTCAGAAATCGCGGCTGTGCTGTAGAAGGGGAAAGTGAATATGTGAGAATTGATGATGAAATTGCCACCACTTCTCAAGCTTCGATTTCCGAAATTGTCTCGCAAGTTTTGGATTCCAGTGCATTAGAAAGTGAGGATAACGGCAGTGATATTGAAAGTGAAGCAGTGACATAAGCAGAAGCGCTCAGAACATTAAATGTCGTACAAAATTTTTTTACGAGCCATGAGCGAGCTGAAGAACATTTTCAGAAACTACAAAACTTAAAAAACATTGTACAAAAGATGAAACCAAAATCGCTACATTCCTGTATTATGGATTATTTGAAGTATGGTCAGTTGTACATCAGTACTTTGCTTGAGCATGCTAGTACTATTTGTATACAACTTTATTCTGAATTAAAATTAAAAAAAAAAATAATTTCTTTCTGATTCCATTAATTTTAATTAGTTCAACTAAATTAAAAAAATTGTAACCTAACAAAATGATATTTTTGTACGTATTAAATTTTACAAAGAATTACACTGTATTTATATAATGCTTATATATTGACAAATGGGTATGAATCGGTTATAAGGTCACTTTCGTGAGGTCCCAAGGGGTGACCTTAATCGAGGTCCGACTATATATATATAGCCAAGCCGGACAGCTATCTGAAACTTAAAATCCCAATACAAATTTCAGAAAACTGTTTCTGTGAATGTAGGGCTTCTAATTACATTCACTTCATCAGCGGCATCTGGTGTTAAATTTTGAAACTAAACTAAAATTTGGAAATCACTAAAACGCATTATTTATTGAAATTTGCTCTTTCTTATTGAAATCTTTGCATCGCTAAACTCGAAATTATAAGAAAGAGCAAATTTCTATAAATAATGCGTTTTAGTGATTTCCAAATTTTAGTTTAGTTTCAAAATTTAACACCAGATGCCGCTGATGAAGTGAATGTAATTAGAAGCCGAACATTCACAGAAACAGTTTTCTGAAATTTGTATTGGGATTTTAAGTTTCAGATAGCTGTCCGGCTTGGCTATATGTTTAGTAATATAAGTTAATTTTATTCTTATATTCTTTACGCTCTAAATTTCTAAATTGAAATCTTTGCATCGCTAAACTCATTCATTCATTCATTTATAAGTTATTCACTTCAATTTGTTTTAGATGTGGTTTTTATAATAAGCATGTCATTTTAAAAAAGCAAGAATTCCTCTTAAGACACACAATTTTTCTGCTTAAAATTAACATATTTTTAGTAATAAATAAAATTAATGATTTTTTTTTTTTTTAATATTTTCATTTTTTAGGCACTGATTCTGCACTTTGTAGTCTTGCATCTCCATCGTATCTTGAATGGGATGCACTCTCTGTCTGTCTTGAAAGTATTTTTGGAAAAATACTGATGTCAGAGGAACCTAGGGTAATATATTTATATTAATTAAAAAATTTTAAATCTGTCACTTCTTAAAATTAAATCAGACCTCTCAATTCTAGATGATAGCTCATAATTATTAGTGTATGCGAAATAGGGCATTCTAGTTTCAGTTACACAGTATTTCTGTATCTAAGTATTCTTCATTTCTTCAGTTTGATTTACTGATTGCCACAATCATGTGCATTAAAATCTCTTGTCTGTTAAGAATCTATGTAGAAATAGACATCCTGAAATATCTGATTGGGCAAACCATTGTATAACACTTGGACATAATCCAGATCCATTAGTAACAGTCCTATATAATAATATATTCGACACAACAAAATTTATAATTGAAGCTTGTATTATCAATAGTTTTGATTGTTTTACTAAACAAAAAAATGTGTGGAAATAAGTTCATTTTGTTTAGAAAAATTCAAAAAGCATTGTTAAAATAACGAAGCTTTTCAATAATTGTAAACATTAACTATATTTGTTTGTTTAAATTTCTCTACGTTTGTTTAAATTATTTAAAATGCTTTTCATGAATTTGAAGAGAAGTTTTTCCCTGAAGAAGCAGAAAAAGCTATTTTCTGTGAAATATAGGAATGTTTGGTTGAGAATTTGTGTTCCTTGTGTTTCCTGTATCATAATTATGTGGTTTATATATTTGTGTATTTTTAACACCTTGAAAATGATGATTTGTTTAGCCATTGAAACTGTTGTTTTGGTTTTTTATTTTTATTTTATTTTAGTTGATTTTTACTTTTATTTTTATGTGCAGTTTTAATTTATTCATTTAAGTAATTACAACTCTGTTAAATATAACTCCGTTATACAAATCTAGCTAAGACTGTGATTATTTTTAATCCAGTCTTCCCTTTTGTGAAGGATGTGTTTCTGTTGAAAATAATAATAATAAGGTTGGTTTTCTACTTCCTCTATAATTTTTGGGGATAATCAAAATGTTTTATTGATTATTTAACTAAATTCTCATTTAGAAAGCAATTTTCATTTTATTGCTTAATGGAACATTTAAGCAAGTTAGATCATTTCACCATTCATACTTTTAGGAACTCTACAACATTCTTTGCATCCACATTCAGTCTTTTGCTCAAAATTAGCTTTCAGATGAATGCAACACCTTGGATACTTTCATGATTGCTGTTGAACAATATTCAAGCATTAGGCAATTTTTTGGCAGAATCAAGGCCTCATGAACTCAAAACCTCAAAACTTGATCTAAAGAATACCTCTAGTTTCCTTTCTTATCATGTTTTATTATTTCTGAATTGCTGTCACACCAGCTCCTGTCACTATTTCTCAATGCAAAATCTTTTCTAACTTTCATATAACAGTAGTTATTTTTTAATAATGGCCAGACCCAAAACATGATTACTTAGCATATCTGGATAGGAGCTTCTCATGAGAAGAATCAAAATCCCATAAGAAAAATCATCGTATATTGAAAGAAAATTTGAAATTTACCAAAGTTTGTTTCAATAAATGATGATTTTTCTTACGAGATTTTTGATTCTTCTTATCCAGATATTTAACAAACAGTTTTAAAAACGTTGCAGCTTGAAATTGTCTTTCATTTGAATAACATTGGATTTCTCTTTTGATAAGACAGGTTTTACCTTGTTTAGTCATTTTATATTGTAATGCAGGATCTTTCTCTCATATCAAATTCGTAATCAGATATACTATAAGAACCTCTAGTAATAAGAAATTTAATATTTAAAGTAGAGATTTCTTTTATTAAAATTCTTTATCCTATGATTATTTCTGTATCTCCAAGATTTTCCGAGTTAAGTTCCAAACATGGAAGGTGAAAGCTAGGCACATCATAGTGTGAGTATAGGACTAAGGACATAAACAAATTTTAAGACAATATGTTAGTCAGCGTCTGAGCACTGCCTGTAAAATAAATTTAATTACTTCTAAAACTTAAATTTTCTTTGTATTCAAATGTTTTTAAAATTGATGGGTTTCATTTAGACCTGTTTCTCATAACCTGTTTTTGTAAGTGTTTCCTTTAGTTTATTTTATCTTTGTTTAAGTTTTTGTGTTAGAAATGAGTTAAATCTGTTGCTAATTCCATGAAATTTGTCTTTAATTTTAGCCATCAGCCGAGGATGGAATCAGACTATTAGAGGCAGTACTTAATTATGAAACTGAGGTGATAAAACTGTAATTATTCATACATTTTAATCATTACAATATTAAGCTTTTGAATTATAAGTCAATAATTCAGTTAATATAGCTGAAACATACATTTGTTTTGTTACTTTTTTTTTTTAATTTTGTTTTTTAATGTTAGTAATTTAATGTACAATTGTTGTTTAAAGATTTTTTTTTTTTTTAATCCAGGATCCTTTAATATTATCTTGCACTTTGTCCTGCATTTCTGCTTTGTTTACCTTTTTGACATTGGCTCCAGAGAAACTGACAGATGTTTTAAATAAAGTAAGTACATTATACCTTTCATCGGTCACATTTTGCAATTCATTGTTTCCAGCTTCCTTCAGCAGGAATTTTGCCAAGAAAAAGTTTAATTTACAAATGCCCTAATGTTCTTCTAGTTGTTGTCGTGTGTTGTAATTCAGTATTCAGTTTTATATATTATCATGTTAACTCGACTATGTTTTAAAAGTATAGAATTAACGTATATTTTGAGATAACAAATAAGCATTTTTAATTTACTTCGTTTTTGCTTATTTATATTAACTGCAAATAATATTTTTTTGTTAATTCTAAATTTGAAATTCATAAGTTATGGTAGGGCTTTAATTGTTATTTAGCTGAAACTCAGAAAATAGCAAATCAATTAAAAAGTACAAAATTCCTTTTTCTTTTTTATTTTAATAGATATTTTCTACTTTGATATTTTCGTTACCCGGCCAAACAAAAGCTACAAGGAGTCGTGCTGTAAAAAATGTTAGACGACATGCATGTTCTGCATTGGTCAGAATATGTAAACAATATCCATTACTGTTATTGGTAATTATTTGATTATTTATGTCTCAGTTCTGAATGAGAGTAAGAAATTTAGTCCTATAGTGTTTTTCTCTAGTAAAAATATCTAGATAAAATTAATGCAGTTTAAAGTAGGAATTTTTAATCTAACAAATCCTAATTCAAAAGTGAAGTACAATAATTTAGAGACTTCAATTATTATGCTATTCTTATTTTTTAAGCAGAAAATTAGCAAAGGCTGTTTATATCAAATTGATAAGGATATTCATTTCTTTGGCCTTCAGGATATCATTCTAATGCATTCTTAATGTGAAATCTTTTAAATGCAAATTTCTTGGTCAGTATTATCATATTAGGGTCATTCCATGTGAAATCAACCAGGGTGGTTGCTCGACCATCTTTTGAAATTTTTATATTTTCACCACAGGTGCCCTTACTAATAACTTGCTCAAAAGTATTTTTGTTTTATTTTTATCTGCCACAGTCTTTGATTTAACATCATTTTTTTCGTCATTTGCGACAAGCAAAAGTAAGGGTTTGCAATTGTATAGAAGAAAGGCTGCTATATGGTTTTCTTTCTAATATAGAAAGTTCTGGTTTGCATTGTCTTAAAGCAGAGATCCTGGCCTTTCAGAAACTGTTTCTAAATGGAAGATATGTCATTGATAAGTTGGACTTTAAAGGCCTTAAAGTTTGCTATCGGAATGAGGAATTTTGCTGTTTTTAAAGGTCTGTAAAATTGAAACGGGCTTGAAGCCACAGGATGGTAGTTTTTATATAAGAACTATGACTGAAAGTGTTTCCAGAAATAGTAAAAAAAAGACAACTTTTAATTTTTTATGAAAACTGACAATTTTTAAAAAGTATGAATTTCAAGGTCAAATACATCGAAAGGGGGACCAGCCAAAAATTTGAAATTTTGTGCATGGATACTCTTCCTAGTACTTAAGAAAACCTGTAAGTTTCATTTTCTGGTTCACACTGGGATTGATTTTACAGGCTGTCAATTACCTGTAAAAATGGCAATGGGAAACATGTATATGATGAAAGGCTTAAAGTGGTCTCATTTCTTTATTTTATAATCTAATATTTTTACAATGATAGCTGGTGTTTCTACCCTCTGTCAGAATAGTTTTTCATTAACAAAAGTTTAATTATGCTATGAAATAATTTGTCACTTTGGTAATTTTACAGAAACATTCATTCTTAACATTCATCTCTGTGGTTTGCTATTTAAGTAGACTAATAACTTAAGTGAAAGTCTTTTGTTCTTCTGTTGAGTAATATTGTATGTTCTTCCTGTGGCAGTGGATAATTCTGATGGTTTTAAAATATCAAGAATGTTGCTTGACTTCACCCAAACAATATCACTTCTTTGCAAATAAAAACTAGTTGATGGTCCAGCTGGTTTGAAGAACATCACTTAATATCATTGATTTCCTTTGATGTTCCGATTACCTTATCTACATACCATCTTTTATCGTAAACACAAACAACATAGTCATTTTGGGTTAGTTGATTAAAATCAGTTGGTGTTTGGGATCCGTAACTCTGAACTGCACTTGTTTAGTATGAAATGATGAGGATGTTCTAATTATCAGAAGAGTGGATGAATCCATGGGGATATAGCAGTGATGATCCCTTGTACCATCAAATCTCCGGGATTTGTTGAAGCGGTCCTTGGGATACACTTGTTCTTTCTTGATCTCGTCTTCGGTCACCAAGACAAAGTTTATGCCATACAAACATGTCCTTAGGGGTAAGGATGTGGCCCTCAGTTGGTCGCTGAAGACTTACCTTTGTGATAAGTCTCTTCACTGTCCCACCAATTCCATCACAGGGACCCTTGTCGTGACTTGTGGCAAAGAAATGCCATTCGGCATTAACACCAAAGTCCTCTTTATGCTTACACAAGTTATAAAAATTCTTTCTTTTCTTGTATTGTCCTCCTGATCCATCCAAGAAATAATATATCTTCTTCAGATTTGGTATGAATTTCTGGATAAATGGAATCGGCTGCTTTTGGAATGCATAAACAGCAGTTGTATTATGCTCCATGGAATCACTTATAATACAAAGGCTTTTGTTGCATAGATCTTCTGCAGATTCAATCTTAAAACAGACACAGAAGGGATGCAGTGTGGCTTGGGCATTTACCCAGTCTTAAGACTGGATCTCATCCTGGATAATGAATGTAAAATTTTCTGAGAAATCTCTTATCATTACACACACTTCCTGAAAAAGATTTGCTTTTGTTGTTCTGAGAAACTGCGATTGACTCTGGGCAAAAAAGTGGTGACTTTTTAACTCCACTAATTTTGATGCCAAATTATCTTTAAATTCTGACAAATTGCAACAATCTGTTGTCACCCACTGTTTTTAAGATATCTTTAGCAGAATCATCCAATTTGGGTTTTAGTTCATGCAATTTTAATGCTTTAATATCTGGACATGTTGCACACTCACCTATCATACAGTTCTCACTGTTAACATTGCACATTAATTTTGCAAGCAGAGATTTCCAGACATTGATTTTTACTGCTAAAGCCATTAATTTAACGTTTTGATGCACACGGAATGAGTCCCACTTGCTCCTGCCAGGATGCATCACTTGAGCCTCAGCTCACAGAATTTAGAAAATCCTATATGAACTGATGGATACTCCTCTTTTATTTTTTGTTATAATTATCTCAAGTTACATAGACACAACCTTTTCTGTTTTAATTCTTTGTTCCCATTTTTCAAACGAACAGACTTCGTATCTTTCATTCCTGGACACACTCTGCTTACGTCATCACTATTGTAAAAATTTACAACTAAGTCCTTAGTTTCTTTTCTCATTCTTCTCCCCGATTTCAATAAATTCACTTCAGGAATGAGTCCATTGTTTTTCCACTGTGTTTTCTTCACCAAGTACACCTACTTCCTGTGCTATTTTTATTATTTGACCAGCTCTTGGGATCTACACTGATGACTTAAATTTTTTTAATTATTTGATGTGAAACTTTATTCTTTCTTTTAAACTCTTGACTAATTGTCCTTGGCTGCAATATCACTTTTCCTGTTTTCTTCCTTCTCTTTTTCCCTCTCCAACTCAGGCTGTACATTGAATGAGTCATTTAGTGTTTTCTTAATTGCACCAGAAAACTTTTTCACTGTACGATTAACTTCTAAATTTTTTTCTCATGGCTTAGTTTCATTATTTTGATAGGTGAAACTCCCAATGTTTCACCTGCTTTATTTAAAGATTCTAAAACTAGCTCAGAACGCGTAAAAGGTTCTTTGGCACTATCATCATCTCTTTCATTGCAGCTAGACAGTTTTGTATGGAATGAACAACAAATGGACTTCTCTGGTATAAGTTTTAATAAGAGCCACTTTTCACACATCTCCTCAGTTACTGTTTGCAAATTCTTCTTAATTACTTTCTTATGGAATGAAAATGGGTTTTCACAAGGTGCTGATATTTTTCTACATACTTTTGTAATGATATGTGCCAAATACTGTCTATTGCTTCAAGTTCAACTCTTTTTCTCACAAGAGAAAATTCTGAATCACTTATATCTGATGATGACTTGACAGTTGACTTACATAGGAATGATTTTTCACAACTTTCGCCAACATAAACACCTATAGAGCACTCCATGATTATCCTTAGCACTGTATTTTCAAACTATTAAGACCATCAAGCATTTAACAAACTTATTCATATTTAATGATTTATAGTGAAACTTGCAAAATTTTGTTCTTCTAACAATGTAAGACAATGAAAAACTACTGCAGAAACTAAATACACATTTGCACTCTCCAAAGACTCACAACAGACTGACGAACTGGCTACATCCTATTGCTCTGGCTTGTCACAACTTTTAAAAAAACATTGTGCATGTCAATGCATGTCACAACATGCTCATTCTCACTGCAGTGCATTTTGACAAGTAGGAGAAAAGAATAAAAAATTAAACTTGTCATACAAATTTTAATGAATAACATGTATTGAAATTTTTTTTATCATTGTAAAAATATTAGATTATAAAATAAAGAAATGAGACCACTTTAAGCCTTTCATCATATACATGTTTCCCATTGCCATTTTTACAGATAATGACAGCCTGTAAAATCTTTACCAGTGTGAACCAGAAAATAATTTTCTTAAGTGCTAGGAAGAGTATTTATGGACAAAATTTGAAATTTTTGGCTGGTCCCCCTTTTGATGTATTGACCTTGAAATTCATACTTTTTAAAAATTGTCAGTTTTCATAAAAAATTAAAAGTTGTCTTTTTTTTACTATTTCTGGAAACACTTTCAGTCATAGTTCTTGTATAAAAATTACCATCCTGTGGCTTCAAGCCCGTTTCAATTTAACAGACCTTTAAAAACAGCAAAATTCCTCATTCCGATAGCAAACTTTAAGGCCTTTTAGTGTAGTCATTTTAGGAAAATTAGTTTAAAAAATTGTTACAAGCATGGGACTTGGTATGTGGAAAGTACTTGATCATCCCAATAACATACTAAAAGTCCCCAAAAATCAAACTTGTGCTACGGCCGCCATCTTAGAAAATGGCGGCTGAAATGAACTTTCTCATGCGCTTGGCAGCAACTCCTTTTAACCCCTATAGGCAAGCCCCTAATTGAGATAGAAAGATAATTTGGGTGTCTACGTCTTCGTAAGGGATTACTCTATCCACTTATGTGCCTTTTATGAATATCAGGGGTCCTACGGGAGAGAGGGAGGGTAAAATTCGAGCAATTTAATCAATTTTGTCTAACTTTTTTGTTTTTCTTCTTCATCTTCTTCTACAAATTGGGTTCTATCGTCAGAAGTGTACCTCCTTGGAATCCCTGTTCCATTAGTTTCCCAACGATGTATAGTTCATGGCGCTGGAATAATTAGGAGCCGTGCTTCGGCCACCAGTGTGAAGTTCTACGACTTACTTGATTTCACTGGCAGGCGTGTATGAAGGGTTAATCCAAAAACTTCAACATGATATAAAACCTTACCTGTTTGTTTTAAAATTGTATTGACAGAGCATTTTAATGAAGATGAAAGTACAAATTAGTGCCAACAACATAAATTGCATTGAGAAGCTTTTTTATGTCCTAAATGAAAACAGTACATAAAACTTGGGCTGAAATGCCATACCAGTATATCATAAGATAAGCTCACTTAAATTTTAATTTCTTTCAAAGAAGTAAAAACATTTTACTTATATTAAATATTGCTGAAGGCTATAAATTAAGGTATGCTTTCTTAAAACTGTTAGTATACTCAATTAAATATATTTTATCTTTAAATTTTATCAAATTAACACTCTAATTTATTTTGATTTAGGAAAATATAAAATAAAAATAGAAGACATATGTTGCCTTAATGAAAATATAGTACATAGTTAGTTTTCTTCATCATCATCAGAAAGAATTGTAGTGTTCACTTCAGAATTCATGCATGATAATCCTTGGCAGTTTCTGCACATGGCAGAGCACGTCAAGCCAGATCTTCTACAGTCACCTCTATTAGTACAGTCTGATTTGCAAGCACATGAGATGAGTGTTAACAAGTCTGGTGGAGCAGGGTTTTTGGTCATGGACACAGGTTTCAAGAGGTTTCCTTCTTGTATCCATCCCCATTCAGTGGGATTCATCTCATTACCCATCCACTGTTGAACTTGCAGGTAAACGCGGTATGAATGCTGAGCTGCTGCATCACTAGTTGGAGGCAAAGATGCAAGGTCAAAGGTTTTGCCCACTGACTGCTTAGAAATCAAGTGATGGTATTTGTAATATCTGAAATCATCTAAGGTAGTACTGTTTGATGGTCCATATAGTTGAAGAAAAAATATTTCGCCTGCAGCAGCTACGTCTTCTTTGCTTAAAGAAGGATCGTTAAATACTTTCATTTTCTCTCTGAGAGCACTGTCTTTCTCTAATACCCTAAATGCATTTAGCTTTCCTTTCCTGAACATGGCAGAGGTTGTGTCACAGCCTGTTACTATATGTGCAAACATAAGAAGCTCCCTAGTTTCTCCAAGCAAAGGTATTTGTCGAGCTATACTGTACAAAGTTTCTTGTGATTTAGAACCAGAAGCAGGACTGAGGAAGAAAACCTTGTCTGTTTCAGAAGCAAATGTAGTTAAAAGAACAAGCAAATCTGTGTCTTGGCCAACAACTACAACTGCAGCACCAGTAAGTGACATTTCTAATGCTGTTGAAATGATTACAGAATCTTCATCTGCTTCTGCCAACTTCACTTGTATATTCGATGACATGAAATGTCTCGCAATAACTTCTATAAATGACTTTTTTGTTCCTACTGTTAGCCAAAAACTCTGCCTGCGTGGTTGTTATTACCGCATTTTCTTTGGGTTGAATTGTAACGGACGTTCTTTTGGCAGCTCTTCTTTGATGTTCACAGCACTTGGTTGTAGGATAATCAGGATACCCGTCAAAAATCATACAACAGTTACTTCCATAGCGAGATGTGATATAAGAAATATAGCAATTAACCATGTCTCCGTATGTGGCAGTTCGGGGCCAAAGTACACTGTGGAGAAGATGTCCCCCGTCCAAAACAAATACACAATTATCAGGAATATTTGTAGTTTCCGCAGCTTGAAAGACTTTAAGTAGAGAAGACTTCACACCTTTTCTTAGTGACAATTCATCAAATAGAGAAGGAGGCGTTGGTGCTAACTCATATATGAAGCATTTTTTCAATTTCTTTGGTTCTTTCTCAATACATATAATTCTGTTGAAAAGCTGCTGGGTATTGACAGTAACAGTAACAGCTCTCAACCTGATTGCAGAGTTGACTTCTGCAAGAGGTTTTGCCTTATATTTTCTTTTAATTGTGATCGTATCAAAGATTTTTTCTTTCATATCTTCTGTAGACACCTCTCCCAACTCGTGCTTGATCACAAGTTATTGATGAATCACCTACTAGTCCCGTGGATAGAGATACTAATTTCCCCAGAGGCATGCTGAAATGGATTGTGCTCCAATAACCAGTTACAAAATATTTGTAAGTCTTGTGAATCTCGAATTTTTCTGCTTGGGTTCTCTTCTGCATGATGTTCGAATGTCTTTTGAGAATACACCAGTAAAATGTTCAACAGTTTTGGTAACTTCAGTGCATAGTGGAAGAGATGTGGTCCGTCGTAAAATAGTTTTCTCTGTCATACCTCGGCCATGTGTTAGGCCACCAATAGATTTCATAGGTCTCATTAGTGATTGTTCTATTACCATATCAGACAAGTACCAGACCAAAATCTGAAAGACCGACGAAATCAGAAAAATCCAGCCTTAGAAAAACGCTCAAAATCTCCATCTTCCATCTTGGATGGTAGATCAAGAATCTTCTGGATATAGAGTTGAGCACTTTTTGCATACAAATTATGACCTGCGGCATGAAAATAAGGTAACATACAGATTACTGTATTCAGATGAAGTGTAAAATCTCCTGTCCTTTCAGCTCTGATAAACTCCATAATGAGAATAACTATTTTAATATATTGGACCCCCAGTTTAGCTGTCCTACTACTTTGTTCTGCTTCTCTGCAGGCATCCGACACTATGAGTTCTCCTGCGTTTGAAGTCATGATATCCTCTGGTGCTACTTCATTTCTTAACACCCGTTCACTGTCCGAAACAAAAGTTTTCAAGATGTCACTTACCTGAGCAGGAAATTTTACAGTTAAGACACTTGAACAGAGCAACTACTGTGAGGAAATGGGCTCTCAAAGATCGATAAAATGCATGGCCTGATATCAAATGAGGAACAGTATGTTTGGCATAGACACTTCCCCACAGCTCTTCTATGCCGCGTCCTTTCATGATGTTGCCAATACATTCCAGGTAACTTATTAACAGATGAAAGCCTCCGAGTCTAACAATAACTGAAGAGATTATGCTGTCCTTTTGTGCTGCTTCCACTATTTCGCATGCATTTATGAAAAGTGGTTGGTCAAAGGTTACAATACAAGACCTATTCTTCAGATTGCATTCTGATGCAGCAAATGACAAAGCAGAATTAATTGTGGTCAGATTGCTGGCCTCTAAATGGATGACAGGCAATGATAGAATTTTTGAAACTTCATAATTTCCGGCTTCTGCATAGCTTCTTGCATGAATCCATTCCAGAAGGTAAGAGAATTTTCTGAAAATAAGATCCTGCAATCCAAAGAAAATTGACCTGAAATCCATTTTGAATCACGCCTAGCTCAACACTTTTAACATCAACTGATTTCATCTTTAGGTTCTTTAAACCTGGTGTGGATGGTTTCCTGTATTGCACTAGAGGAATTGAGTTAATAGCAGGATTTAATTTCCTCTTAGTGTCTCGAACCAAAGGAGTGGAAGTCAAAACTGTATTGCCTGGCGTTACGCATTTTATACCGCCAAGTACGTGAATTTTACCATGTCCATCTATCTTTTTGTGTTTACATCGGCATTGTCGAACACATATTGCACAAAGGCATCATTACGTACCTCTGGTTGCACATTTTCATTGGCTGCATTTAGGTACGCTTCAGTCTCATTATATGAAGCAAACAGTGACATTGAATGAAGCAGATCAATTACATGTCTCGAGCCATACTTTGAATGTAAGTGTACTTATAGGGACAGGTGAAGTGGTGAAAGAAATGATCTTGGGCGACAAGCTGCTATTATAGATTGGCTAATGGTAGTAATTGCTCTTGAGTTTACATTTTCTTTCCCCTTACTTCCCTGAATGTTAAGGAATCGTTCTAATGATTGTGGGATAAGGTTTGAACCTCCATTATTCATTTCATCTACCGTTGGATACGCTGACATGTCACAAAATTTTCCTCTAATATCCTGCCTTACTATTTCTGCAGCCATTTCTACTATCCAAAGACGTTCACTTTCTATTGTTTTCTTTCTTTGTGAATACCACTGATCAAAGAGAATGTTATGAGCAGTTCCCATGAAACTGATAATAAGTGGCCTGCTTCCAAACGTTTCAGTAACTATTATTCTGTCTTTAAAGTGACTTTTTAAGCGAGTTTTAAGAAGGTAGTCCGAAATATTATACTGCTCTCCACCTGGAATATGGTTGATAATGTCTTTCATTTCAGGTAAAGTGAATTGACATTCATCTTGGCTCTCAATATAATCATACAGAAATTGTAATATAGCATCATATTTATCATTATTTGGTCTTCCTGACCTGGTATGTTCCTTTATACGCCTGAAACCAACATAAAAATTAACATGATATCGCACCTCCTCTGCTATCAAATCCACATTCATTACCCGATACTTCACATCTTCACCCAATTGATCTTCACGTTCACTACATTTAGTCAAAATAGATTTCTGAATTTCCTTCGTTTCAATAATGAAATTCGCCTTCTCCTACGTTTCGACAACTTACGATTCGGAGTTATTACCTTTTTCTCACAAAATAGACAACAAGTCTTGTAACAAAATGATGATCGTGATCTTCGTGAAGGTCCTGCACTTCTTTCTTCATTTTCTTGCTCTTCACGTTTTCGTTTTGATGCTTTAATACTGCTTGGTTTTGTGTAGATTTTTCTGCAAGTAACGTGAACTTTAATTTCTTTACGATTAACAAACTTCCGCCACAACTCATCTTCTCTTTCTTTACTTGCTGCAATAAGTCCACCCAATCCTTTTCTTACAATCACAGTTTTTCCTTTACTGAGGTTCTCATTGCACAGAACACAATTCACTGTTTCCATATTTATGGTTCACTTTCAAACACATGTATTCTTTTGATGATGTCTCTTCTGTCTATACCCCAAAGTCCAACATCACTCTGACAACAATTTAGCCTCGCACCCATGTCCCATTCTAATCCCACCTATTAAACCACAACATACATTTTATGCAGCAGATCTTTACCTGGTAATTCAAGTTCAACATACAAATTTAAAACATTTGGTTACGGTGCATACTTTCTCAGAGAATAGAAATATCTTAACCCTTCATACACGTCTGCCAGTGAAATCAAGGAAGTCGTAGAACTTCACACTGGTGGCCGTAGCACGGCTCCTAATTATCCCAGCGCCATGAACTATACATCGTTGGAAAGCTAATGGAAGAGGGATTCCAAGGAGGTTACTCTTCTGACGATAGTACCTAATTTGTAGAAGAAGATGAAGAAGAAAAACAAAAAAGTTGGACAAAATTGATTAAATTGCTCGAACTTTACCCTCCCTCTCTCCCGTAGGACACCTGACATTCATAAAAGGCACATAAGTGGATAGAGTAATCCCTTACGATGACATAGACACCAAAATTATCTTTCTATCTCAATTAGGGGCTTGCCTATAGGGGTTAAAAGGGGTTGCTGCCAAGCGCATGAGAAAGTTCATTTCAGCCGCCCTTTTCCAAGATGGCGGCCGTAGCACAAGTTTGATTTTTGGGGACTTTTAGTATGTTATTGGGATGATCAAGTACTTTCCACATACCAAGGCCCATGCTTGTAACAATTTTTTAAACTAATCACCAAAATTTGACTTAAAATGACTACACTATTTAAAGTCCAACTTATCAAAGACATATCTTCCTTTTAGAAACAGTTTCTGAAAGGCCAGATCTCTGCTTTACGACAGTGATAACCAGAACTTTCTATCTTACATAGAAACCATATAGCAGCCTTTCTTCTATACCATTGGAAACCCTTATTTTGCGTGTCGCACTGACGAAAAATGATGTTAAATGAAAGATTGTGGCAGATAAAAATAAAAGAAAAATACTTTTGAGCAAGTTACTAGTAAGGGCATCTGTGGTGAAAATATAAAAAATTAACAAGATGGTCGAGCAACCATTTAATTAAAATTAGGTGATTTCATATGGAATGACCTACTATGTTTTTAACCATAGTTCACATTACCAGTGAATTTCAATGTATTTTTTAAAAAGAATGATCAAAGATATAAAAATGATCTTTGTACAAGAAGATCTTTACTGTTGTTTTGCTGAATTAATTTTCTCTGTTATGTTGTATTACATAAATTCAGTTATCCATTTTAGTTCATCATTATGAGATATTGTATAAAGTTATTAAATTTTTATCAATTTCCGTAAATTTTAGCCTTCATTTGATGCGATCTATGTACATGTACAAAAACTTAGTAGTGATCCTGAAGAATTATCCCAAATGGAAAAGTGCACTTTATTGGAAGCTCTAATACTAATAAGGTAGTACATTTATTTCTTCAATCCATAAAATTTTAAATTAAAAGATTTGAAGTTTTATTCTTAGTTTCTCTCTCTATTTTTAAATACAGAAACCCTATTTTCTATGAATTACCGTATTTAATCATATAACCCCCCCTCCTTTTTTTTTTTTTTAATTTCATGGGAAAAGAATAGGGAGGGGAAAATTATGCGGTGAGTACTAGCCAGAAGAAAAAGAGGGGTTAGCGTGCATTTATTAAAATAAAAGAGAAAAATGAAAATAAAATGTACTTGTAAAAAAGAATAAACAGGATTAAAATGATGGTAAATGATTACTGTCATTTTAATCCTATTTATTCTTTTTTACAAGTAAGTGCATTTTATTTTCATTTATCTCTTTAGCCTGAAGAAAAATCGAGTATGAATGAACGAGGATATTATTGTGGACATAACTAATAGAAATATTTTTTTCCACGTTGTATTCTTTTTATACATAAATACTACTGTAAAACCTCGTTAAGTCGTCACTCAAGGGACCAAACATTTTTTACGACTTAAGCAAAGAGGACATTTTTGAAAAAACAAAAGCAAAAAAAACACTGAAATACAGTATTTTTATGAATTGCTGTAGGATTCAGTGAAAAAACAAGATTTTCAGAAATCAATACAAGCAAATGAATGAGTGGAAAATAAAATAAAACAAAACACTTTGGCTAAAGCAGGGTGTGCGGTGCAGGCCAATGAGATGCTTCGTAAGGATATTTTGTTTTGGTAACTGTTTGCAGTTGTTTCATCGCGGAGGGATGGATAAATTGGTGTTGACATCACTTGGTTTGGTCGGCCATGTTTTTTTACTTCCTTTTCCAGCAGTGGGAAATTCAAATGGGTCTCACTGCTTGTCTGTGGATAAATGTGATTTCATTTATCTTGGATGGCTAACACATGGAAGTAAAATGCTGATGATCGTCATCAACAGCTTTATTCTGCCAGGGAGAACCATTTTCTCTGATTTTCGATGATCATACGGTACAATCACCTAACAGAAATATGGTAAACGACGATGCATAAGCCTAGCATAGGTACAGTAAAGGAGGATGGATAGGCCTAACCAAAACGATGTGCCTCACATTCCCATACTTCCCTGGGGGAATTGATGTGGTGTCAACAATTTCAAGGTAAGCCACATTATGTGTATTTCAGAGATGGACCATTCTAGCAAGTCCCCCATTTTTCATATCTTGAACTCGATAGGTGCGCCATTTCAGCAAGTCCGCCATCTTTAATATTTTAAACCCTTCTACGAAATCCACCATGTTGAATATAGTCCTCACACACTTGTGACATCACAAGTTGAGAAAAAAAGTTCGCTGAAGGTATGCTCCGTCATCTGATGTTTTACCAACACTTTTTTTTAGTTACCACATTTTAATTGTTTTAAAAGAAAGGCAATGTCTGTCTTTGAAATGTTCCAGCCAACCATTGTTGCCGCCAAAATCTTCAATGTTTAATTTTTTAGCAATTTCCATGGCTTTTTCTTTGAGAATCACGGCAGAAATCTTTTGTCTTTACAGTCAGCTTCTTCAATTACTTGTTTCGATGAAAGAATATCGTTTAATGTAGTCCTGGGAATATGGTGTTCTTTGGCAAAAGCTGTTTTCGAAACATATGATTTTTCAAAAAGTTCAATTAACTCTTTTTTTCCTTAAAAGATAACGATGTAAATTTTCGTTTCCCTGGCATGTTAAAAGCGTAACTGAACCACGAAATTGCAAGAGAAAAAAATACCCTTACAGCAGGGCTTACTCGCTATGAAATGAAGTCACATTCAGGAGCGGTCAAGAAAAACATCTACACTCGACAAAGTCGCAGCGAGAAGTGTGCTTTGAATGATTAGCAGCGAGATTCCAAGAACCCAAATCCTCCGAAGGGGTAGGAAAGGAATGAAGTAACAGGCATGGTCGAAAATTCCCTGTAAAGGCTTGACTTTCTTAAAGTGAAGGTGCGGGGCTGAAAAGACAACATGATGGCATGCAAAATGGAGAAGAAAGATGATTTTGGCCATTTTTGAGGGTGACAAGTTATCCGGAGTAGAAATAAATTTGGTGATGGGTAAAGGAGGGTTATTTTACATTATTGTGTATGAGACCTTGTCGGGACCGAAGGAAAACGACGACTTAAATGGAGTGACGACTTAACGAGGTTTTACTGTATTTATATTTCAGCAAACATCAAAATTCAACATAATAAACTTTATTATCTCCTTGATCATTTGGACCATTATCTGTGTAACCATTTTCCAGTAATGTAAAAAATATTTACATTACTCATCAAATATTTTGCCAATGAATTATCTTAAAATTGCCCTCTATTGTTCCTCTTGGAAATGCAAATATAACACTACTTATTAAGTTGAAATCTCTTTTTGTCATTTAGCTCCATTTTGTTTTTTTTTTCTTCTATTTTATTTTGCTGTTTTTCAGTGGAAGTTTCATCTCAAAAAACCATCGATTCCTTCCAAACAAGTCCAAAAAATGCCTCAAGTGTTCGATGAATATGGGTTCAAATATGTGGTTGACTCTCCAGGTAGAAGATTTTTAAGGACTGTTATGATTTCATTAGAGTTTGAAACCTGATTGTCTGAATCAAGAGTTAGTTATTGGAGTAGGAAAGAGATTTTAAATTCACTTCTTTTGGGACAGATAAAGCGATGAGAAACAATTATTTATGCCATTAGATAAGAACAACATGTTACCTTTTTGAATGGAAATAGGAGAAGGAAATTAAATGAGAGCAATTCAAATTCGAAATTTGAGTTTACTGAATTTAATGGAGGAAATGGAATCTAATTCAATTAAATATTGTATATGAACAGGTGTAAAAAGTAAAGTCGTTAGCTACTTCTTTTCAGAGGAATTATGTCAGAATAAGCATTGTCTCTCATTGTGGATTTCCTTGGTTCTTGAAACCGTGTCAGTGATTCCTTTTTGCTGCTGTTATATTCTCCCTCATATGATCAGTTATTCAGAAGGTTGGGTGGGTCGAACGTGGTCTCATGACATCTACTTTTAGCACATAACTGGTCAGAGACAGTCTCTCTACTGTTTTCATGCCTTGAAGGTTGCTTCTGTTTTCCTTTTTCCTTTTTTCGGATTGCTTTCCTGTTCCCGTTGGAACAATGAATGACTGAATCTGATTTTTTTTTCCAACTTCTATGGAAACTTTCTTAAATATTAATATCCTCTTTTGTGTTCTTAAGCATTACTGCCATTCTTCAATATCATTATTATAGTCCATGCAAGAATGATTCTTTTCAAAGATAGTCATTGGATAACATTATCTTATTTAGCTGTAGATTTGTTGTAGATTTTATTGTAACTTATTTTAGAATATTTTGCATCTTTATTGTAATGTTTTCTTTTCTCATTATAATCAAGAAAACTTAAGATGATGATGGATTGCTTAAAAACCAATTCCTGTTAGTTGTTCATTTCTTATGTCTAACTTTTTGCTGTTGTAGCTTTTGCAAACAATACAATGGAGACCGATTATTGTCATGTGACTCATGGATAAAGCTTTTCCATAAGAATACTGTATTTTTAAAAAATAAATGTATACAGTAAAGCGAGACTGGACAATTCTTCCTGTTGTTACTTATCCTCCACTGTCTGACAAGGTCAGACTAGTTCCGTAAGCCCTTTGACTCTCAAAAGTCGAGCACAAGAAGAAGATTGCAATAGATATCCTCCCTGGAGAGGCCCAAACAATCCATTACATGCTCTGCTGAAGCCTGATGGTCATGGCACTTGGTGCAGATGGCAAAAACCTTCCCATCCTCATGAAATGAGGGTCATTTATTGTGACCGCTAGCAAGTCTAGAAAGAACAATCTTGGAGCCTTTGTCACACGAAAGGTCCAAGGTCATTCCCGGCTTTAAACCCATATACCAATGATGGGTGGGTGACTTTCTCCACTCTACCAAAACTCTTGATTTTTTCCCTTGAATAAAGTTCCTGAAAAGTTAAGGCTGAATAGGAGGGGAAAGATTGTTTGCATCCCTCCTTAGCTAGTTTATCCGCTATTTCATTACCATGTACATCCACTTGGGAAGAATTCCATTGAAAATGTACATCATGATTAAATGAAATCAATTTCAGCTAAGCAGGATAGAGATACTGGTCTTATCACCAATAAGAAACCAATTTTTAAGCTGTTGAAGAGAGCTGCGACTATCAGATAGAATCCATACGTCTCCATAGTCCTTCTCATGGAGAATAGCCTCAAGTCCTAGGTCAGTTGCTATCAATTCACTTTTGAAAACTGAACAGTTATTAGGATTACGACAACATAGGGTCAACTTGCCCCAAGGTGTCTCTAAAAAGATGCCACTACCTTCTAGGTCGTTGATTTTACTGCTGTCAGTATAGATTCTAATGGCATTATTGGGTATATGATAATAACAACTCTGGAGCAATGACGATTTCTCGGTTATTCTGAAAGAAATCCGTCATTCAACTGCTACAACTTCTCATCCTCCATGATGGAAATTTTGATTCACTTGTAGATGCAATTTTGAAGCCATTTGATCTATCCAACATCATTAATAATATCATTGATGAAGTTAATAACACAATAATTTGAGCTGCTCCATACAGCAATTCCACAAACATCTCGGTTTCCATTGCATTCTAAATTGGTGGAATCACAAATGCAGTTCTGCATAGAAAGACTGGAATATTTTTCGACGTTATCTAGAAATCTTCCAATCTTTTAGCTTTCCAAACACCACAAGCTTTTCCTCGACGTATCTCATAAACAACCCAGAAAGAGTCCTGACGTTTATGTATCGTCCATCATGAGTAAAAAAATTTTCGAAGACCCTATAGGATTTGTAAGATACATAGAAGCTACTCTTCTTTTAAACCTTTCAAGTACTAAAAGGAAACTGCAGTGAAGTAGGCAGCATCTCAGAGAATACTAAAGCACTTGAACGAGCATTTATGCTATATAACTAGCTCTATCACAGTATCATGTGATTTCCAAGTCATTAAACTAAGAAGAGAAATTGATAATGAAACGCACTTGTCAATAAACATGGTGACAAGTTTGGAATGATCCAATAGATTCAGAATACTATGTGTATTTCATCTTGAGGAATGGCACAAACATATAGGATGACATAAACATTTAGGACAACACAAGGTGAAAGTGTGGGGAAAGTATAACAATAGAAATACTGCCTGTGGTTCTCATAGAATACATTATGAACACTCTTCTCACTGTATTTGTTAATGAGCATCTATTTTTCCATAGTCATCTGTTTGGAGAAAGATTATGATTGAACATGGAAATTTAGTATATTCATTATAGTTGGAGCTTTCGTGCTCACATGCATTTTTTTCCTTCAAAATTTTCTTAGTGGATCATACCTTTTGAGTTCGCTTGGTATCAACTCTTTCTGCTTCTTTTATCTCAAGAATTAGGAATACCTCATGGTTGTGTTCTGAGTGTTTACTTTTTTCAGCAAAGATAAATGGAATTACAGCATCTTTGTCTCTATCTATCACAAAGTCATTCTGCATCGATGACTTACAGATCCATTCAGTTGCCTTAATCTAATTGAGAGACAGCTGCAGTTAGCTTTGCATCAATTACATGGGTTGACTATTTTTAACGGCTTTACATTCTCTGCATCAAAGACAGTTTGTGTACATTTCATTCGACATCAAAGATCTTACCTAGTCCAACCTGACACTTGGTGATCTCAAACTTCCCTGCACTACTCAACTTAAATTTTACAGCCTCTTTTTTGACAAAAAAAAAATGAATTTTAATCCAAAACATACAGAACTTTAGAAAAAGGAGTATTTTAAAATTAAATTGCCTAAAAGCGATTTCTCAGATCCCATGGGGTAGCAATCCCTTAGCCTTATTAAGTATCTACAAATTATATCAGGAGTACAAATGAGGAGCTTAGTTTCAAAATCCGCCATCTCCAAAATTAAAAATTCGGAAAATAGGAGTTTGATAATGCATAGGAGTTAGAAATGGTGGGCTTTGAAACAGCACTTGTATCGCAACTAGCAATTTGAAAACTGATTATTTGTGCTGCGGGGGTTTGGTTGCAGAATGCATACTGGTTTAGCAAAGCAATAATAATCAGGAGAAATAGCTGTGGTAAAATTTTAAAATGATTTATTTCGCTTGTCATAGAATAAATCTTCAGAACAATTCTGTACAATGGCTCGATTCTTCAATTAAGAACATCCTTGTAAAATAACTAGTATAGTTTCTCTATTAAAGTTCAATACTTTATACTGTCTTAATGTTGTACACTAATCAGATTAATTCACTTTTCACAATGTATGATATTATACTTCATTCACTTTAATTCTCAGAATAACTTAACATAGCACGCTTCCGCACTTTAATAACACTGGTATAATATTATCACTAATTCGCTAAATGCTTCTTGCATATAATTGGCTATTCACAATCACGTAAGAACACTTTTATTCTATGTGAATAACTTTCTATTCTACTAATGCTTTTTCACTTGTATGAATAATTTATTAACTCACTAATGGCTACTCTCTTATTAACCTAGTATGATAATTAGAACTATTATAATCGAGTGATTGCCTAACAATAACGGCTCAAATTATTCGCCTTTTGTGACTAATTATATATCCTCGATGTAATCTCACTAAGTTCACGATTCACACTAAAGTACTTGAATTCTCACTTATCGTTGACACTTCACGATGATGAATATTCCCGTTCAAAAATAATAATGTACAGTACTTACAATTTTCGCTGACTTCGATAGCTCGTTCACCTGAGTGGAAATTCGTCCAGAAGTATTGAGGTGTCTACCGCCAGTCTTCATTGAATGTTGAATTCCTCTTCTAATCTTTCCTTCGGATGAGATTTGGAATTCCCGCTATCCTCCGTTGTCGTTGGAATCGTCCTCCCTTCGTTTGAATGGAATAGGTCCGGTTCACTAATAATAACGGCACTTCGTAATTGATCCTTATCAATTCACTTAACTTCAATGGGAATATTAACGTAGTAATTATTTCTCTTAATGGAAATAAAAAGTTCTAAACTTTTTCCTTGTTCAAATGGAATCTTTCCAATTGTCAATTATCGCTCGGGTCGGGTCTAAGTTCTCAGTTTAACAGGTAGGGAAACTTGCTTTCTTCCACGATGTCTTCAAAGTTCTCTTCGCACTGGTTCGACAATTTCTCGTTGTGAACTCTTCGTAATTAATTCCACTAAAGTTCCTTTAGTCTTCTATAATTAATTACACTTAAATTTCTTACTAGAATCTTTTATCTTCAGTTCCGTTCGTTCTCTCTTCATGAAAACGTCCCTTTCGATTATTCCTGACCGTTCAATTCTCGGCTTCTAATATCGAATAATTCTTCGCTAATTCGCTTTATAGTTTTATACTATTCAATTCAGCTTTCACTAATATTCAGGAACTGTCTCTAATTATTATCTACTGACCCTGCAAGTGCGCTCGGCTTGGCTACACTTGTTCCCGTCACGTCAACGCTGATAGCCATTCAGAGTTGTCCTTCTCTGAGACATACTCTCTAACACAGTGTCTCTGTCTCTGTGTCTCACCTGACTCGACTGAATGAGATCGACCGTGACTCTCTATTAGGATTTGCTTCTCGTCACGTCAATCAACTAATTTGAATATTCAAAATTAATTTCGTTGTATTCACTCACAACGTTTAGAAAAATAAAAATTCTTTTCAAGCAATTTTACTTTATTTTTTTTTTTCTTCCAAACAACTAAAACTAATAAATAATACTATCAGTTCGCAACAATTTGCTGCCTTTGACCATAGATATAAGCATATTGTGAGTCAGTTGCTACCTTTGATCATCGAAATAGGGGACATACTTAACAGCAGATCATTACCAAATTGCTTTGGATGATGTGTAGATACTTCCTTACGTAGAAAATGCAGAAAACGAAAAATCAGAAAATTTGCAATTACTTCCTTTTACCTTGGGACGGCCAAACTGCTCCAACGACAAAAAAGGAAGGTTTTTTTGCATCGCATTGTCACTGGGGATGAGAAGTGGATCCATTACGATAATCCAAAGCGAAAAAAATCGTTGGGATACCACGACCATGTATCAACAACGACGGCCAAGCCAAATATCCATGGTTTGAAAATCATGCTGTTAATTTGGTGGGACCAGCTTCGCGTAGTGTATTATGAGCTGCTGCAACTGGGTGAAACCATCTCAGGAACTCGCTACCGAACAGACCTAATGTGGTTAAGCAGAGCATTGAACAAAAAACGGCCGGATTATGAGCAGAGCCACGAAAAAGTGATTTCGCTGCACGACAAAGCTCGGCCACATGTTGCTCAGGTTGTGAAAACCTATCTGGAAACACTGAAGTGGGACGGCCTTTCCCATTCGCTATATTCTCCAGACATCACCCCTTCTGACTACCATTTATTCCGATCGATGACGCATGTACTGGCTGAGCAGCACTTCCGTTCTTACGAAGAAGCTTAAAATTGAGTCGATTCGTGGATTGACTCAAAAGACGAGCAGTTTTTTCGACGCAGCTGCCAGAAAGATGGGAAAACATTGTGGCTAGCGATGGACAAAATTTTGAAGAATAATTACATAACCATTTTCCCACAATAAAGACTCAAAGTTTGACAAAAAAAAAAAAAAGGCGGTTTTCCATTTGTACTCCTTTATATTATTGCTCCATTCTATATGGTTCTGCACAGCCACCTGCCATTCGCATGCTTGATACTGTCCATCATCAGACCCTTTGTTTATGCCTTGATGCATTTCACACTTAAAATATTCAAGGTTTGTATGCAGAGGGACTCGAATCATCTAAACTTTCGTTGGCAAACTTTACCTCTTCAATATTACTTACATTATTTCTTCTATTCCAAATAATCTTGCTAATTAACATGTATATTCTCCCTGTCAAGGACAGCTTTTTACCAATCATCCTTTTATTACACCACCATTTGGATATTGAGTTACGGATCTGAAGAATACTTCAACTCACAGACTTAAAAAAATTGCAACTCTATACCTAATTCACCGTCTAGAAATATGAAACGCCAAACTGTAATTTTTCACCTTGTAAATATACAAAAGCAAACATGCCCTCAATAGCTTTTTAGTCTCTACAGCATGAACATTCATCACATTACTTGGATTTCACTTTTTTTTTTTTTACAGAGATGGATCCAAAGGAGTGTCTTACTTTGCAATAGCTTTTGACGGTAAGACTGTTCATCTTCCTTGTGAGGTTTCAGTGTTCATTGCTGAACTGTATGCCATTTTTATTTTGCTTTAAAACATGCATTCAAAGAAAAGTTATTGAAAATTTCCACCTTTACTGATTCTGAGAGTGCTGTACAGGCATTGTATGGTTATACCCTGAAAATTCACACTATTCTTTTATCCATTTTAGATTTGTTACAACTGTTTAAATGTAACACCGTCATTTTCTTCTGGATTCCAGGAGTTGTTGAACTCCTGAGTCTCTTGCAAAATCTGCCGCTGCAACGTATCTACATTTCTCATTCTGACATTTATGTAATTATCCGTTCTCAGAGCTCTCTGGCAACAACAATGGGATGAGGTCTATAGTAACAAACTTCATCTTATTAGACCTTTTTATCCTCTCTTTAAAATAAAATACAGAAAATTTGATGGGAAGATGTTCTTCTGTCATGTCTCCGAATTGTAAACCAGACTAATATATTTACTGTTAAAGATGAGCTTCCTATTTGTACAACATTGTTTTAACCACTCATCATATTTTTGTTGAATGTTAGTTTTCAATCATCATTGTCGTCACTGTTTTTAATCCTCTTTTTAAATTCAATGTTCCATTCCACAATTCCTTAATTTAAAAGGACAATGATCTTTTAACAGTCCCATTGGTTTTAAGATTCATTCATCTGTGAGACCCTTGCCACCTTTTTATAATGTTCAGATTTTTACTGGCTTTATACAATTTTTTTTTATGGTGATTTTCCTTTTAGCCCTACTATTCTTTTCTTTATTTTCTTGTTTTAGTGGTCTTTTGTATGTATGTTGTTTAATAGAACGATATGATTGAAAAATGCATGCATAGATGTTTACATTTTTTTCTTCTTACTTTTCACTTTGGGACATCTTAGCCAAAAATACTTTTGCTCATAAAAATCAAATATAACCAACCAAACAACTAAGGTTTTAAAGAACCTTAAAATTGCCAGAATATCAAACTTATCTTCATATTTTTGTAGATATAACAACAAAATCATGAAATCTACAGAACTTTTATTTTATTCTTTATAACTTTTCTGAGACTTTGTGGCTTTATTTCAATCCTAATAACTGGTTAGCAGCTAAGGCTTTCACTCTTGCATAAACCTTAATCTTGGGCAGTTACATTTGAAGGCAGAGACAGGAAATTTGGATTTGGGTGTGCAGTTCATAGAAGTGATGGATTGAGTGGAGTGCTATGTATAAGGGTCAGATATTTAGAAAATATATGTTTCTATTGTGAATGTAACAGAGATTTGAACTGGATGTTTGCACCAAATGAAGCTTGAATTCCTGCCAAGAGATGTGTTGGACCAGATCATTTGAAAGCTATTGTCTAGTGATGGGAAAGATGAGGTGTAATCAGTTACCACCCAAGTTTAATGGAAGCAGCTAAAGAAGAGGGTCTTTGTGGTTGTGTGCTTTTTGACAGTGGAAGGATTGAGTGAAACTGAAAGTCGTGGGTGGATGAGTGCAGTATATGGTAAACATTGTTTGCTGTTATCAAGAATAAAGAATGGAGCAAGAGATTTCAAGAGGTATGAACTTCTTTGGAGGACGAGGATTACCAGTGCATGGCAGAAGCCATCATTGGTCAGGTACAACTCCCCTCGGCCGATTCGCTGCAAAGCCCGACTCACCGCGAAATATTGTAATTCTACAAACTCGAGTTAGGACTTTATTTACCTTCATGAGGATAAATTCGTTATTATGATAAATACAACTGATAAGTATAGCAGTAAATTTTATTTGATTATTTAAGCAAATAAATAGATTCATATTTTTCAAAAATAACAAAAAACTATATACCAAGATAAATTTGGATTTAGCAAGAATATTTGCAGAGGGTTGAATATGTACTTAGATAATTAACAGTAATCCACTTTACCTGCCTTTAATTCAAAGAAATTGTTATAAAATTAAAGAACACGGTATCACTGTTTTTTTTTTAAAAAAACAAAACAAAAAAATAGTCTGTTTCACTCAAGTATACGGTACCACTGAAATTTTATCAAGATCCAGAGAAGATAATTTTTATAATTATTTAATATAAACATCCTGGAAGGGATCATACCTCAATTTATCTAACCTATAGCTAATCGGCACGCGCTTCGTCTGGGCCCTGTTGCCGCTTCATGCCAACAGCTTGAGCTCATACTAAGTTAAATATTTTTCCCACTTATTTTATGACAGATGCACCATCCTGATATTAATGAAATTAAACATTGAATGTATAATTACATGCATGGTACTGCATCTTGAATCTACCCTTCTATCCTTATGTGCATGGTACTGGTTACTATCAACTCTGTTTTTTCATTTCATTGTTCAAACTGCAAACCTTTGCAGCGAGTTGGATCATGGCGAGTTGTCCCATACTGCATTGAACACAAGGACGAACCCATTAGGACGGTTCATGATATTGCACCTAAGGTTAGAATGAGCCACGGTAGAGTGTATGGTATCATCACACAACAGCTTTGTTATCACAGAGTGTGTGCCCAAAGTGCCCCACATCATTTGAACTCTGAAATTGGATGTCTATGTCATTGGAGTTTCTGCAGTGGTTTGCAAAGGAGGGCAAAAGTTTTCTATCCTGCATTGTCATGCATGATGAAAGTTGGTGTCGTCATTTTGAACCTGAAATGAAGCGTCAAAGCTTTCAATGGAGCATCTGAGTTCACCCCCTCTGGAAAAGTTGAAGGCCTTGTGGATGAATAAAGGCAAGGTGTTTCTCGTTTTTTCTTTTCTTTTGTTCAGGGCCACTTATCAAAGTTCTCGACAAGGAGCAACCATCAATGCTTAACGATACCAAGAAACCCTGATGTGGTTGTGACATGAGACTGCTTTTTAAAGGAGCCATTCTTCTGCATGACATCGCCCATCCAAATACAGCAAACATTATTCAAGAGACACTGCAGAAATACAAGTGGAACGTCTAAACACCCATCACGCAACCTGTATCTGTCTCCCTGAGTTTTCCATATGTTTGGTGAATTGAAACGAGCATTGCAAGGCTTCTGATTCTAATGTGACAATGTCAAGGATGCAGTGAGAACACGGGAAGGCTTTTGACCATCTAGTGTTGAAGTGAGACAAGTGCTTAAACTCTTCCAGTGATTACTGAAGGTGAAACAGATTTTCATTGTGCAATACTGCATGGCTCGTTTTTAGTTGACCGACCCTTATACTTGCATTTTATTGTCACAGTATTTAAAAAGTAAGAATTATGGCTGGATATATGTTTTAGAATAAAAAGTAAATACCACATAGTGTTGTGTTATTATGTATTTTCATTTATATCTACACTACAATTATGAAATACAGGAAAATGCATTTACATTTCTCTATTTATGAAGATTCAAATTGACAAACATTTAAAAATCAATAGCAGATAATCAAAAACATACAAAAGCATTAAATGCGGCATGTTGGCAGCATTTGCAGTTGTCTTGTTTTTATATTCTCTGGCATTGTGCATAAAAGATTACAGAATAGTCTGTTGTGCTCCATGCTGAACCATGTTGTAAGGTCTGGGTCAATCCATATGAAATCAACCAATAAAAAAATAATTTGTTGCTGACATATTTTATTTTATTTTTGATAGTACATTTTCTGTTTATATATACATCTGGGAGTACAAAATGTTTTTTTTTTTAAATTTTATTATTACTACTTTGGCTTTTAGCGGCCATTTTGTTTATGAGGGTAGGCCGTTTTTGGCGTTTTCAGAGGTTAGCGATAAGTTAAATAACTTTTTTGTTTATTAAGATATCAACTTGAAATAAAAAAAGCCATCTTATTCTAAATGAAACCATCTACAAATCATGTTATGACCAAAAATGTGTTAAGTTGTAAGGAAATAACCTAAAACTTAACTAGCAAATTGGGTTTTTGATTAGAATAAATTGAAGAATTTAGGGATTTATTTTCCAAGAAGGGATTAAAACACAACTTTAATGTTTTTTCCCTTAAAAATATAATAGAGAAGAAGACTTAAAAAAAAAAAAGATTCCTTTTAGATGCCACCTTAGGTTTTACAGGCCTTCAAATATTGCAATTTGTCCAAAATTGCCGATTTTCAAACAGGCATATCTCAAAAGGGACTGAATCAAAAAATCTAAAATTTTCAACAAATACTCTTCTAATACCTGGTAATAAACGCATGAAATTTCATCATTGTGTTTTAATCAGAAGTATTTTTTTAATTAAAGAAAAAAGCAAAAATACATAGTATGACGCAGACTCCTAAAGTGTTAAAACACTTAAAAAAACCACACCTAATAAACTAACCTATTGTAGGTCTATATGTACAAAATGTGTAAACTGTAAATGAAGAAGAGTACCCATGAATATGTTTAAATAATAATACACACACACACACACATATATATAAAATATTAAAAAAAAATACATCTTATCAATTGTCTTATTTTATCTATAAATATTATTTATGTAAAATAATTACAAAATAGCCATAATTCTTTATAAAAATGGCAAAAGAAGTGGACGGTGAACCTAACACCATTTTAAAATGAGGCTTTTCTTATTTTATGTTGCTAAAACTGTTACAATTCAATTCAAAAAGTAATTGTTAAAGTAACAGTTACTTTTGGAAGAGAGTAACTATCTTTATAATGCCATTACTTTTATAGTAACTGTAACACAGTTACTTCTATGAATCCTGGATAAATGAATGTTATTTAAAGTGCATGATAGTGAAATGATATTCATCATCATTATCTTATAAATCAGTTCATGCTGTTTAAATTCTCCCACTGCGTTCAACTTTATCATTTTTGTTTTTTTCTTTCAGCAACCAATTTCAAGATTTTGGAAGGCAGTCTAATTTCATCAAAGAAATTATTTTACCAATTTCTAGTGTATGGTTAGCACAAGAAACAAAAGAGTAAGTGATTATTCCAGTTTATTTCAGTTAGTTTACCATTTCATTTAATATATAGATCTATAGTGAAAAAGTTCGGAGAAATGTATGATTTATAGGAGAAGTGAGATTGCAGAATTTTTAAATTACAATTAGCTTAATTATAAATTTACTGTAATTCACCGTTACTTTTTTGCAATTAATACTTAGTAAAAGATTTCTTACTGTCAGAATTAACAATAATTGTAAAATCAATAATAGTAATTGTAAAGGGAATCCCATCTTTAACTGGTACCAATGATAAATTGTAACTTTGTTATCTTACAGTAACATCAAGATTATACCTATTACAATGACAAGAAAATTGAACAGAAATACTTTGAACTGAAAAGAGAGTAGTACTGTCATTGCTGAAAAAAAAAATCATGGTCAGTTAGATTGCTTTTCCCAGACAATGAAAGAAAAAGAATCTAATGGACGTGAATAATAGTACCACGGTCATACAGAAAATTTAAAATCCTCTTGTAATATAGCAAATATCAATTGTTAACAGAAAAATAACAAGATAGGGAAAACTAGGGTATGAGGCAAAATGCAACAAACTAAATACACATCTAACTTCTGAAGATTTGAAAACTAAATATTGATGATAGATAATAAAATGTTATATGATTATAAGCTCTGAGAAGATTTTATATATAGAGTGACTGCCCAGTCTTTATGTTTCCCTAAGGTGTGTGTTCAGTCTTTATTCTCCACTCAGATTTTCTCTGTGTTCTGGGCATTTTTATGATGAAGTTGGATGAAAGTAATAAAAGCAGTCCATGAGATTCTTTTTAAGGTCTTCAGTATTTGTTCGATAGAGCTAAATTTTCTTTTGCATTGTTCCATAACAAGTTATCACATGTAATCAGATTCATATTTTGAGAGACCATACCAAATTAGAACCGCATCCACTGAATTTGTCTCAAGGAAGCCTCTAACTGGCTTACTGTTTTGTTTCAGAATAGCTGCTGCCAGAAGAACTGGCTCATGCCACATTGTTAGTATGAATATTAATCTTTACAAATAATTATATGAGCATTCAAAATACAAATCTTTAAATTCTTTTCAAAATAATTAATAAAGCTCAATTTAAATTTAAACTCTTTTAACCTAATTCTTAATAAGGCTCATCCGTCTTGACTCAAGAGTTCTTCCATTCTAAGTGTAGGTCCAAAGTAACAGATAGACTGGTAGCTCAAACACTCAAATTCTTAATCCATTCTATCTACCAGCCTAACTGGACATGCCTTAACAAACTGCTATAATGAGCACGTCCGCTCAACTCTTATTTCTAATAACTTATATTCAGTGAATCTAAGTCATCTACACATCAAGCACGTCCGCTTGGTTCTTTATACTAAGTTCTAGAATACTAAATAACCTATACATCAAGCACATCCACTTGGTTCTTCATATTAAATTCAATTACTTAGGGTTGAAACAAATTAATTCAATGGTACCAACTACAACCCTAATCTGATTAGTCTTATTTCATTCATATAAATTCTTCCTAACTTTATTTGTGCCGAAATTAAATGTTAATAAGCTATTCCTGTCTACATGGATCCTGACAAAACAATGTTAAGTTTTACCTTGATTCAGGTTCACAAATACTGCATTGATCAGAATAGATGTCCGACGTTGTGGTCCATTGCATTCTGTGATGTCTATCTGCATATATCACGATACCATTTCCTTAATCACATCACCATGGAAAATTCTGGAACTAACCTAATTGTACTTCACTTGTAGTTACCTGGCTATCAATCAACATCTATGTTCCAAGCTTCTATCATTGTATCTAGGAACTAAGCCATTGTCCATCCAACCCAAAACAGCTTCATTGAATCAACTACTGAGAACCCACTTCCCCAACAAAGCATCAGATTCAATCTTGTGATCAGTATGCTTACTGAATGTTCACATTGTTGTTGCATGCTGCGTACATCATTGTTTGAGCGAAGTGTATCTCTCGCAATAACATCTTCCTGAAATTACTTTAAAACAAATTTATTAAAGTATTAAATAATTTGTGTACTGCATTTCTTCAAGATCACTAAATCTTAAACCATTGATCGGTTTGGTGAAAATATCTGCGATATTATTTTTACTTTTAACATATAAATTCATAAGACCTTGAGAGATTGTCTTTTATCACGTGATATCTCAAGCTTACATTGACTGCTCAATTGTGGGTGTGGCGTTTGCCAGGGGAGCTGCTGCTACCTGAGTGTGTCATCCCAACAGTTAAGTTTGGCGGTAATGGTGTGGTAGTGTTTCTCCTGGTTCGGACGTAATCCATTTGTTGTGATCGAGGGGAACATGGCATCCAGACAGTATCTGAACGTTCTAGACAATTCCATGCTTCCTACATTGTGGTTGCAGTTCGTGAAGGGCCATTTGTGTTCCACCACGACAATGCGCCGTGCCAAAAGGCCTGTGTTGTCAGCACCAGGTTTCCTGAGAATAATGTTCAAGACCTTCAGTGGCCCGCCCAGAGTCCAGACCTCAACCCTATTGAACATTGTGAGATGAATTGGAGCGCCAGATTCGTGCACGACCGATGTGACTGCAAACACGCATTTAATTTGTGCAGGCTTTGAAGGAGTGAGCAAACATACCGGTTGCTTGCTATCAGAAACTGACGGAGAGCATGCCATGGCATGTGGATGCTGTGCTACAGTGGACCACTAGTCCAGGCAACGAAGCAAAAATAGGGGAAATAATTCGTGTAAAAGCCAATTTTGGCACAGTTGTAGGGGAAGGTGTCCTGAACAACATA
>JAFIDM010012231.1:2119290-2223908 GCA_023159025.1 Thereuonema tuberculata | reverse complement strand
CTCCTGCAGCCACTTACCACTCATCCACAGGAGATCTTGCACAGTGGATGTGAATATGTCAGCAGGGATTGGCTTCAACACGCTCAAGTCTTGTGTGGTAATGTGCTGTAATGCGTTGGTTTCCCTAACCTGAAATGCTTGCAGCTCCAGAATTCCCAGCTGCCCCACTGTTTCTTGGGGAGGAGCAGATGTCAGCCTTTCGACATTTCTGGATGGCAGGAGAGCTTGGGCAGATTGAACACATTTGATACCTCCCATGCTGTGGTAGGTATTCCATCCATCGAGAGTGGATACATTGAAGTCAGCATTATCAAAGATGTACTGAATAAACGTTCCAATTGGATAGGCTCTTCCATGTGGTGGATGGTGGAGAGCTCCAGTTGCTGAGCGTCGTAGTAAGAGGCACTCAATCCCAATTTCGAAAGAAGGCCCACCAAGTTCTTTGATCCATATTTTCGGTATATAAGCAGAGCGATGCTGGACAGAATTGGGGATATGAAACATCGAGGGCGAACAGCAGCAATAAGGGCATGAGCTATAGTTGTCATTTGTTTCTTCACCGCCCCTTCTGACCGCTTTTTCATTGCAAGGCAGTCTGTGAAGTATTGCTTCTTCAACCTCCCTGCAGAAACTATCTAACGGAGGATAGGCACTGTTGTCGTAAGCCATGGATTCAATGTCTTCCAAGATAATCTCAGCAGCTTTTCGTATAATTCTCTGACGTTCATCCTGTTCATCTGTACACCTTGCCATGTACCAGGCGTCGTTCAAGATTTTATCGCTAGTTGAACGAAAGCAGACGACAGTTTGTCTAGTGCGAATTGTACTGAAAACAATTTGGTCCCCATTTATCCTTCATTCTGGCTTTGATGGTTTTCACATTTGGTGGTTCTCCCGTAATCTGTTCCAACAACTCGTCCATTGGGAATTGGCAATTATCATTTCCTTCAATGTAATCATAGATTTCCTTCATTGCTTCTGAAATCCCTTCATCAATAGGGCGTCCAGCTTTTCTTTTGGAAGGTAGAGTGGCAAACGTGAATTTTTTGTAACAATCCATGTGATATATTGCATCTACTGCGTGTAGATCTCCAACAGTACAGATACGTCTTACTACGTCGTTTCCCCACGCATCCTTTCTTTCCCTCCCTCGAACGATCACGGATTTGTGAAATGTGGTCGTACGAACTTTCACAACGGTTCGACGCTTGGAATAGGGTTTTTTTTCTCTCCCTCTGTTCGTCATATGTTTCCGTGCAGAAAAAACAGTTTGTTTTAAAATCGAGTTTTTGTCCTGAACGCAACGCCGAGGCATAACGTGATGTTGATGGTTGCTCTGCAACAGCTTCTTCTCTCAAAAACCTTTTTATTGAGTTACTTCGGACGTATTCTCTTCTGCAAGCATTGTGAACAACACCACTCGTCTTACTCCTGAAACCTTCATCTTTCCCATCTGTCCTTAACACACTTGCCTTCTCTAACCCAATTATCCCTTTTTTTTCGGACTTTACACAGGTCGCTTTCAACTCCAGTCTCACAAATTAAACACATCTCAGCCATAGTCACATAGTAGTCCACACTGCTGTGTTCTGTATGGTTTTGTAGCGCCGGTGCTGTAATTCAAATTCTTCTCGCTTGAGTACTTTGAAGTTCACTTCTCTTGTAGATCAGCAACTGGAAATTGTTAGAACTCATGCCTTCACGAGGCGTGTGCATCAGCACGTGTGTTAAAAAAGTAAGGCTAACTTTTCATTGTTAAGTTGTTACTGCCAATCTGGGTATTCGCCAAAATTAGCTCTGTAAGTTTTGCTTGTAATTAAAAAGTTTTTTATCTCAAAATGTAACAGTTTTAATCTAAAACCTAACAGAAATAAAACAAATAAATACAATAAATA
This sequence comes from Thereuonema tuberculata, assembly GCA_023159025.1. Classification (NCBI taxonomy): domain Eukaryota; kingdom Metazoa; phylum Arthropoda; class Chilopoda; order Scutigeromorpha; family Scutigeridae; genus Thereuonema; species Thereuonema tuberculata. The sequence continues at coordinate 2,222,013 of JAFIDM010012231.1, read as the reverse complement.
TCCGGGACATCTCACACAAGGTTGTCTGATTCCATACTATGGGTTCCATAGACAATTAAAACTAATAATAATGTGTTTACTTGAAAACAACTAACATTCCTTCCTCCATATCTCCTTAACTATACATCCCAACACAAAAGTATATAGGACCTTTTCTGTAGAGAATTTTATGTAAATTAATTTAGTATATAGACTTTTTTTTCTATATGCCATAGTTTTCGAGTTATTCAAGAAAAACTGCAAAAAGGGACCTTTAAACCCCCACCCACCCCTTAGCTCCATCCCCACCCATCGGTACTTTTAGTATGTTGTTCAGGACACCTTCCCCTGTAACTGTGCCAAAATTGGCTTTTACACGAATTATTTCCCCTATTCGGCCTTTTTTGGTCTTCGTTGCCTGGACTACACAGTATGTGCTATTAGACATTCTGTAAATAAAACGTCTGTTCCATACCACAAGTGTCCACTTTCAATTGAGCAGGCAGTGTATATGTCTGTTCCTGCTTTGATTCAGATAATCTTGACCAATCTTATTGCCACTTGATTATCATTATAAATTGTAATTTGAGTTTTTACATAATCCAATTCATTTAATTCCTCAAACAAGGTTTTTATTGCCACTACATGATTGCTTGCCTCTGTCCCATCAGATTTATATTTAACCGTAAATATCCACTAGGTAGTAAGAGGAAAAGTGTGATGTGGTAAAAATAGCTGATTCCCAAGTTTTATGTCGTGCTATTCTGTCTAATTTGATTGCCTTTTTGCAGTTCTTTCTGTTTTGTCCAGTTATCGCATCCAGTTTGTAATTATCAGGTTCGTCAATTTGGCAAGCATAAGTTTTCATCCTTATGATTCTTTTAATTCTTCTTCTTCTGAGATTCATGTATGACTCATCATCAGATTCAGCTTGACTAGTGATACCGGATCTAGTTCCGTTATGGCTCTCATTGCCACATAAAAGAGTCATCAGACTTAGATGTTTTAACAGGTGTATCTTCTTTCTTATCCCAATTAACATCATTTTCTTTTTCTTTTTCATCTAAGGAACTTTCGTTGTTGATCATTGGGTAAGTCAAAGCCTTAATGTACTACTGTTTCTTACACCTAATGCTCTTCAATAAATTGGCACCTAATTGTTGTTCATTAATAAATGTGTTGTTTGTTTCTTCAGTTTTATTCGTTTTGATGTTCAGTATCTTGTACCCTCTCAGTCTAGTGGAATAGCCCTAAAAAATACCTTTTACAGCTCATGGTTGAAGCTTGCTCTTATATTTCATCTTAGGCACTTTGATATAAGCTAAACTACTGAACTTTCTCATGTGGCTAATGTTAGGTGCTTCTTTATAGCCATGCCATCTTTGTAATAGTACCTGATTTCCAATGCTTTCATGTGGAAGTTGATTAATAATATAATTCGCATACTGCAATGCAAATGCCTAGTATCGAAGCGGTAAACATGTCAATATCAATCGTAATGGTTCTGCATACATCAAACAGTTTCCTATTTAATATCTTTAGCTATGGAGTTTTGCTGCGGTGAATATGTTGAGAAATTCTTGAACATTATTTTCTTTTATGCCGATAATTCTTTACTTAATCATTAGTGAATTCCTTACTTGGTGAATAAGCATTTAACCCTTTTCCCCGTTTGCACTTCAGCAAATTCTATGAAGTTCTTAAATACACTTTGGAACTTCTTCTTTAGATTTGATGAGATATACGAAAGATCTTGAAAAATTATCTACAAATGTCAAAATGTATTTGGCATTTAATTCTTTGGGAACATTCACAGGACCACAAACATCAGAATAAATTCTTTCTAGAATACCTTTCCTTCTGATAGATCTTAATCTCTTTATATTTCACATTTGTCATTTTCCCTAATTTGCAGGATTCACAAACATAATCTTTATCTATCTTAAATTTATCAATTCCACGACATAATTTATTCTTACATAGTAATTTTAATCTTTTCTTTCGAAGCATGTCCCAGTCTATCATGCCACAGTTTATAACTGTTTTCTGGTTTCAATTACATTTATAAAGTATTTGCATTAACGAGTATTAATATCGCAAACAGCTACATACAAATCATTCTTCAAGTAACCTCTCATGACTACTCTGCCTGATAATTCCTTGACTAAGTACTGCCTACTCCTTATCATCTGTATAAAACCAGATTTGGCTATTTTCGGAGCCGACAATAAGTTAATATTCATGTCGGGTACATGATATACATTATCAACAGTGATTTTAATATTACAATACTTGGTTACATGAGATTTCAACGTTTTAGTACGTTTACCTATAGCTTCAATGGTACCTTTGAAGCTTCATGTAATTTAACTGTTTCAGATAAGTGTAAATGGAAAGTTTTTTTCCACAGTGTAAACTAGATGAAGTAAAACATGGACTGGTACAGTATTAAGTGGAAGTTTAATGATTTTTAAGCTGAAAAAAAAATGGATTAATAAAACAGAAAAACAATCTTATTCATTCTTAGTGAGAAATGAATGTGAAATAGATCTTTGCTAAAATAAAAGATGTTGATTTGCTCTTATTCAAAACAAATCATAGAGTCACCTGTCCTGAGAGCTTAAGTCGGGGGTCAGCAACCTGTGACTCTTTAGCCTCATTCAGCTTTAAAGGATAATCAACAATTCCTGAATTCCTTACTTTCAAGATATTCATAGTCTTTGGATATCTATAATTTTTTGTTGTTGGTTGAATGTTAGGTTTGGAAGATATTTGGATTTTGTTGAAATTTTGAAAAGAAATTGCTCTTAATACAATATGATTTTTGATTCCTGACCTAAGTGGATAAGAAAGCTAAAGCTCATTGGCACAGCTTCCAAGATTCCAATGTTGAACAGAACCAGGCCCTGGCAGACAACAGATCTCTTTTTTTTTTTTTTTTTTTTCCCTATCCTTAAATTTTGCTTTTACTCTGTTTACCATTTATTTTTATAAAGGAGAATTTTTTTTTTTACTTTAATCTAAAAGTGACAAGAAACCTTTGCCAAGTAAATCACGTAAAAGGGCCACACATTAATAAAGAGCAAGAATTTAGACGAGTGATAATAATACGAATTTTGAATTGCAGAGAATATTTGATTGGAAATGAATAACTAGTCATCTAGTTTCCTTATCCTATTAAAAGATACATCTGAAGATATCTAAATAAAATTTGTAATTCATTCAAATGATACCAGCTTGGTAAACAGATTTAAACTGAAGTTTCATATAAAAAAACAAACAAAAACAAACAATTAATAAATAACCAAACATTTCAATGAGTTCTTCCAACTTACAAAACATCTTTAATCTTCTATATTTCAATTTCTTTAGCAGAAATCTTCTTCATGGAAAAACTAAATATAGAAATATAGAAATATACTGAAATATAGAAGATTAAAGATGTTTTGTAAGTTGGAAGGAGTTACTATGAGTTATTTATATACTAAAGAAGAATTTTTGATTTTCATTATTTCAATGAGTTATTGAATGATGCAATTAAATGAATTGTGCAATAGATTTAAGATCAGTATTTGAGATATCAATTTTTAATTAAATAAGAATTATGTTAAAGTTATTATTATTTTTTTAAACACAAGATTGTGAATTTGTTCAGCTGCTAATTCTGTCATCATTGATATATGATGAACTATGTTATGATGCAACAATTTACAAATGCTAATTTTGTTGATTTCGTTATTTAGGAACTCAAATTAGATCTTTCAGATTCAGTTTCAAAACTAAAATCGAACAAGTTAAAATTAAATAATTGTAATATTGTATTATTCAATTTTTATATTGATTGTGAAAATTATATCAAGCTATAGCAATTCTGTAGCTAGTGGCAATTTTTTTTACTACTGTAATATATTTAGTAGCCGTGGCTGCATCATTGTTAATAAAGTATTTTAAGAAGCCCTCTGTGATCAGATGCAGATAAATTGAATTGTAATTATTTCAGTAGTTTCTGATACCAGTAGTTTAAAGAGACTGATATTTTAATAACTTTTTTCATACTATTAAACAAGACATTTCAGTATCATTACACACAAATAAAGCCGGTGCACCTGTCTATTCAAAGAACCAATTTAATACAAACTTTTTACATAACTATAGTTTGTATTAAATTGGTTCTTTGGATAGACAGGTGCGCCGGCTTTTATTTGTGTGTAATGAAGATGAACAGTGCACGTAAAACCTTAATTATTCTAAGACATTTCAGTAGTTATAAAAAATTTTACTGAAAATAAATTGTTAAGAAAAATGTGGCAAATAGCATTAAATTTGTATAATCTTAATTTTTTTTAAAAATATTTTAAAGGATGAGGTTACTATACAGAACAGGATCTATTATTATGCAAAGTTTGAAGAAAAATATTTTTAGTAGATCACACAGCTTCATGCTGAAATTTTTTACAGAAATGTAAGGATCACGATATTCCATTGAAGCATAAAAATGGAAAAAAAATGATGAGTCTTTACAGAGTCTGATAATGCAACACCAGAAAGAAGCACAGAGGGAAAGTAAACTGATATGGACAATGAAAAAGAGGATTGCTAGGTGAAGTTAATGCTTAGGTTATTGGGTGAAATATTGTTGAACGAGAACAATTTGAACTAGTTGAGGAAAATTTCACTGAAAGTCATTTCAATAACCAAAATGCAGGATACGTAAAAAAGAAAGAGCAGAAAGTAAAAGCTAAATGGAAGCTTTTAGATAAAGAGGAATTAAATGTTATGGTGTAGATCTTTTTTATTTAGTTATTTTTTTTAAATTGTTAGTTGAAGTATATTTTGCTTTATCTGTATATTAATGATGAACTATCCTTAATTTTGAATGTAATAAATTAAAATTTTGTAATTAATTCAAAATTACTTTGTTAATAATTTTAGCCTCATGTTAAATTTATGAAAAATCTCCTTCCATGTGTTATTGTATTAACTGCCTTCTAAAATAATCTTAAGAGAAACAAACTAATTTATTTTATTTTTTCCTTTCGTAACTTATTCATTTATTCATATTCTTTTCTTTCAGAGCCCTTTCAAATGTTGAAAATTTTATGGCCTATATTGGGCTTAACAAACCACCTGTAGAACCAAGCAATAATGACACTGTTGGTATTAACAGATCTCAGGTATTTTAAATTTTGTATTGCTAATCATTGATGAAGTAATTTTTAAAAATCGAGTGTTTAAAGAATTCTATTTTTTATTAAACTATGGAATATAGGATTATTATCACATTACAACAAAAAGTTCTTACTAAACACACACTTTTTTTTTTTTTGTAGTAGATCATTTTTGTAATCAATTTATCTATGAAAAACACCTACAGACTCAGTCAAATATCAAAAACCCTAATATATTTACCACAGAATCCTAAAAATTCTGATCCTTTGCTGAAATTTAATCCCATCTTTTTCTCTTTTCTTATTTGCTGAAATGTACTGATTCATGATCCGTTTTTTGGGTTCTGTCATTCCATTGCTTTCTTGATGGCAGATGCCCAGAAACAATACATAAACAAACAACATGTTATTTGACGTACAGATTGTGCAGCTTGGTAACAGAAGCATGTCCATATGAGGTTTTCTTTTAATAAATTGCTTTCTGTTTATTGACCTTTTGTTATGTATTGCTTCAGTCTTGTTTTGAATCCACTCATATTCCTTAACTACATCTTGTTTACTGTTAAATGCTGTCCTGTTATTATGAAAACATTTCAATGAATTAAGTTTACAATCCCACTATCTGCAGTTTAATCAGTTCTTATTCATAACTATACATTTGTTTGTTGTGTTTATGGGTCAAAATCACCAATGTGGCGAATTTCTCAATGGAAATTTCTATAAAAATTATTACATCAAAGAAATCTAAAAATGAACTTGTATCATTCACTGTAACATCAGTAGCTACTGTGTAAAAGAAGCACGCACAAATTTCACATTTTAATGATTCATCTTAATTCCAAAGAGACTGGGCGTTGTAAAACATCATTCAGGGAACGTATTTTAAAATTTGGATATATTTGTTTAAAATACAAAATTGATATTACTCACTTTTGAAATACGATATCTAGTAAATATTAAATAAAAAATATTTTTCAGCTGCACTCTACGTTGTCTTAAATTATAGTATTTTAATAAATCTTAACATTTCTGAAGCACTTCTTATGTTTCTGAGATGAAAGTTCTGTTTTTTTTAATCTTTGGTTTCAGTTTAGTTATTTTCATTTTTTTCTAGGAAATTGTTTGCTATAGTAGTTAATTTTAATAATAAATGAAGCAGATAAATTAAACCTGGAATTTAATAATAGTATTTTTATGATGTTCCCTGAAATGACGAAACGTTCCCGGAATGATTGCGACGTTCACGAAATGACAAAAGTGTTCCCTAAATGACATAGTTAATGATTGTTATTATGAAATAAACATCATGTGAGTAATTGAGAACTTTATTTTGCGAGTTTAAAATAATTAAATTTACAACAAACATATAAAGAATTATAAACTACAGTCGGACCTCTATTTAACGAAGTCGCTAAATCCCGAAAAAAAAGTTCGTTATATGGAAAATTCGTTAAATAGAGTGTATCTTTTAAAATTACTTTAGACTACATAGAACACATTTAAAATATATAAACAATAAATATTATTAAAAAAAGTTATAATTTTAATGACATAAAGCATACATTACCACATGCTTACTGAAATTATTTACTTAGAAAGTTAATTACTTACTTTAACAGACTTTATTAGTAAAATTTTGTCAGAGTTTTTTTTTGAAAAAGTGTTTTCGCTCTTAGTACGTCTCGCATCTTTGCAATGCACCAAAAAACCCCTTCAGGCTTATTTTCTTCAAATTCTAATCCGCGTCGGATTGTTTCAAATGTTTCAAATTGTTTCAATTTTAGCATTTCATCATATGAAGGTTTTTTTTGATTTCTGCATCATGATCATTTCCATTTTCATCACCATCATAATTCATAGCTGTATTGTTTTTATTTTTCACACTGTCCAAAATATCCGATTCAGTTAGTGTTTCCGAGGTTTCAACTTCAAAATCAAGTGAAAGATAACCATCAATCAGCACATCATCGTTAATTTCTTCTTTTTCCCTCAGCTGTATCCACATTTCTTTCATTTCCTCTAAGGGAACATCGTCTCCGTCTTCGTCCTCCGTACTTGCCGAATTATCATTGGTTGAAATGCAAAGAATTACAGCGATTGGCGCCTTGTAAAAACATTTCAAGGAGGAAAAAAAAAAAGAAAATACCACGAAAAAGTTCGTTAAATAGAAAATGCACTTCGCTATTTGGAGGTTATTTTACGAAGAAATTAGCAAAATGTTCTTGGTTCCAAAGAAAAGTTCGCAAAATAGAGGTTCGTTAAATAGAGGTCCGACTGTACATTAAAAATCAACTTTTGCAGTGAGTTAATGTAATAACACGCACTGCAAGTATCATACAATGAAAACTTTAGATAATATCAATGTTCTAAGGGTTACTGGATTATTTTAAACAAAATGAAATGACATTACATCACGAACTTAAACAGTCACTGATAATTTTTATCATAAAATAAAGTAAAATAAATAAAACAAACTCATAGAGGACAAACAGTGCATGAAATCAGTAATAATAAAATCAGCTAAAACTTCTCATAAATTATTAAAATGATGCATTGGGTCCTGCTACCTTGACTGAGGCTTAGGAAGAATTTGTAACACTTGCTCATATGTAACGAAGGATATATCTTTATGGTCAACTTTAAAGTCTCTAGCATTGTTACACAGAGATTTTAAGAATGTCACCTTTATTTCTCCTTCATCGTCTACACAAGTTCCAGCGATAGCAACATATCTGTAGAACACATTCTTATTTTTCGTTGGAACATTAATCAATAAAAAATGATCCAGATATTATTTTGTTAGGATGGATATTTTCTTTATCTTCTGCATAATATTTGCCAGCACCCGTATCTCGTTCTTGTTCTTTTTTATGACGCACTGTTATTAGATATTCATCTTCAGAAGTAGATGAGCTGTATACCTCATGATAAATACTTTTTCTAGGTTTCAAATTCTCTATTTGCTTGAGCTCTTGGGGTGTCGGTAACATGTATTCAACAGGTTCTATCTCTATTATCAAAATGTTGTTCTCTTAGTATGGTTAATGTGTTTCTAATGGCATCTGTTTCCATTTGATGTATGTCTTCTGTATTATCTTTTAACAACATATTTAATTGAATGTCTCTTTGGTTTTTGTCGTACTGGTCTACTTTAATCACATTCTTTAATTCTTTTTGCCATGCAATTTTTGTAATGTTCCAGATTTCGGGTACTGGATCAATTTTTTTTGGAACTGTATTTTTTACAGCGACTATTTCCTCATTGGTTACTTTTTGCAACATAACAGCCGAATCTGTGGAGAGCTTAATGAAATCTTCGGCGCTTTTAACGTCTTTACCCATCAATTTATGCTTGTCTGCAATCCTCTTCAGATATCCTCCTATTCCATCCTTAAGATCTTTTCCGTGTCCTGGCTCACTAAAGAACCAGGTAGCTTCAGTTATCTGTTTACAGCACTCCATTAAGGTTGTTAGCCACAAATAAATGTTTGTGTGATTCTGATATTGCGACGTAGGCCCATCTGAGAAAACAAAAAGCGTATCAATGTCTTCTTTATTGTCAACAATTGTTCTCAATATTGGTTTCAGGTGACCCCATACCGCATGTGCCTGATGGTCTAGATTGTCACTAACTGTGGCAAATGAGGATGTCTGCAAATTGTTGCCATCATCTGTATGATAATAGACTCCAGTATGAATTGTCAGTTGCGTTTTAGACGCTCCAAAGTGTGTAGATTGAATTTCTCTCTCGTATTTTGTGACATAATTTTCTGAGAAATCTATTTGCAACATAATTTTGTTTCTCTTTAAATTTTCTTTGACTTCGTTCTTAACTGTTGTGATAGTAGATACCGTAAACATGTTTCTTCATAGCTGGAATCTCTTCCGTTAGTGTAAATTTTAATTCTTTAATAGTGCTGGTAACAAGAACTTTCTTCGTTATTTTTATTCTCACCTTTTAATACTCTTTCCTCCTTTGTAGACTGCCATTGAAAAAGTTTATTGAATCCTCATTATTCCCACCAGCGTTCATTGGTATTTCTTTGCATTTATCACATAGACCAAACATACAGTCATAAGACGTTACATCACAACTGACTTCCTTGATTAATTGTGAAACGCTTCCACAGTTTACTTGATTTACTCTGTATAATTTGTTGATCATGAATTCAAAATTTTCATGTCGCCCGCATAAGCAAGTATCCCGATCTTTTGCAGTTGGGTTAACAACCCAAAATGGTTTTTCCCTCAGCAACGTCATATAAGATAATTTAATCCCAGTGTCTTTCATGAACTTCGGATGCAAATCCTTGACTGTATTTAAGAGAATACATTTCTGTTTTTTAGTTGCACCTCTTTAATGAAATCTCTTTTTCCAGGACACATTCTGCTCACTTCATCTTTTTCAAAGAAGTTAACAATCTGTGAACGAATTCCTGGTGTTACAACACAAACATTTTCTTTAGTATCAGTCTTCAGAATATCTTTGTTGTTTCTATTCTTTGGTAAAAATTTTTTGGTCATATTAAACATACGATATCTTTTAACAATTGCTCCACTCAGGCTTCTTTGGAATGCTTCTCGTTCTTTGGAATTCTTCTTTAAACTATGAGCGTTTTCCTGTAATTGAGAGGTAAAAACCTCCGCAAATTAAAGCTTCTTTCTCACTTCAGCAGGCACAGTGCAATTTCTTATTAAATTGTCAACTTTGGTATTTGGCGATGTTTGATTGCGTGAAACTCTTGTCAACCTATTTTCTCGTCTTTTCTGTCGTTCAATTATTTTTCTAAAAGAATCTATTTTTCTTTGCATGTCCTTCATTTTAGAATTTTGCTTAGCTATAGTGCGGTATGCTTTGGTTCTATCTTTTCTGACTATTTTCCTACCTTCTCGTTGACGTGTTGTTGAGCGTGTCGTGTCATTGTTCATGTATTCTTCTTCTGAAGGAAGTGGAGTTATTATTTAATATATTTGTTAAGTTCTTTTTCTTCTGTCTGTATTTTCTAGAGTTTCTTTTCCACAGAGCTTTTAGCTTGCGCTTCTCCCTCTCTGTCATACCATTAATAGATTTTGTTTCTTTTGCAGCCTTCTTTTTTTGGTAATACTCTCTATCCTTCGCTTTTTTCATCTCTTTGTTCTGAGGTTAATTTATCCAAATATTTACGTTTTCTCGCATTTGCTTTTTCACGTTGTTTTACATAAGGGATGCTATTTTTATTGATTATTTTTTTGGAAGAATTTTTTTTCTTCTTATTTACTTCTTCAGGCTCCATCTAGAACAAAACAATGTAAAAAGTATTACAGCAAATGCCAGAAGAAAATTTCTTAAATTTTGTAGAATTTATACTCATTCCAATCACAATTACAATTTATATTTGTTCGTTAAATTAACGTAGATTCACGAAACAAAACAACGGTTAAATATTAGCAAAAGCATCAACACGGGAACATAGTCATTCCGGGAACGCGAGTCATTTCCAAAAGCGTTCTCGAAATGTCTGTTCCCGGAATGACATTTTGACGTTTCGTATTGTTTTAAATAGTTGTTGGCCATTTTGGAAGCCATCATGTCACACCAGCGACAATTTAACATAATTTTTAATGGATTTACGACTAATTATCTTCATTTATCGTTAGATTAATGAGTTGGGGGCGTTCCCGTAATGATGCTCTATTGATGTACGAAACCAAAACAATAAATTGAAATGAACTTACTAACTAAATTAATTAAAAACCACCACAAAACAATCGAATGCTGTTTACACCCATGAGGTTACACCACGTGACTGCACAGTAGCGCCTCTTAAGATGTAGCTGTGTACTACTTTTTTGATAAAATAGAGTACGTTCACGAAATGACATATAACCTGCCGGACGAAGTTACATGTCAGATTACAATATAAAGTTACTTAAATTTTCTTTGAATTATAATGAGATTATGACAATAACATACAAATGTATCAAATGTAATTGACAATTTAATTTTAAAGTAAGTATTTTATTGTTTTATGAACATTTCTAATAAGGAATTTCGTATTGGGACGCGTTCCCAAAATTACTTTTTCACTAGTTTCATGATAAAAAATGTGTATACTAACATCATTTTCCAAAAAACAATGAAGGGTTTATATATAAAACTAACCAAACTATTAGTTACAGTTAATTGTAACCCAAATATTCCAAGCTTTTATTAGGAAAAATAGTGTGGAAACCAAATTTGCCACCTTGGTGATTTTGACCCTTATATATCAGAAATTTAAACATTTTTAAATACTTTGATAATGCAACTATCTTAAGTGTAGAATCTTGTTCAAGCAGAAGTCTAATCTTCTTAGATAATGAGAATTCTTTTCTTGGATTTTGAGCTTGCTTTTGTTCCTTCCCTTCAGAAAGGGCCTGGTATTGGTTTTTTGAGCAAATTTCCGTTGTTCACAGGAAGAACAAAACATTCTTGAATTTGTTATTGCCTGATAGAGATTTTTTTAAATTTCTTTATTTTATCCTTTATTTTATAAAGGAATCAACAATTTATTTTTTATCTGAGGATCTTAATTTTTGCGTATTTTTTGTTGATAGAAGAAAGAGACTGTCTTCAGAGGGCATTTAGAGCCCCTGTACATTGAAGAATCTTATTTCTCAACATAACTCGATTTGATTCTTAGTACATGTCAATTGATTCTAGTTTCTGATTTTTTTCTTCTTTTTTATGATGTATTTATATTATACTCTTTTATCTGATGATATATTTTGCAGCTTTCCCAAGCTTTATTTTTAAGTTTCTTTTCTTCACAGCATCCATTACCTCTTACTATTAGTAGAATACCATAACTTTATATGTGTTTATGATATTGTATTTATTATAAAGTTGGACTCATTGACTTTTTTTGTGGAAACTTAACTTGATACTTCTTTCTCTTTCTTTCTGTGTTCCTTTTACTTTTTACTCTTCTGCCTTTTCGTATATTTTCTTTTGTATTCTTTTTGATATTTTGCTACCTGGTGAGCCTGGCATCATAACATTCCTTTTTTCTTTTCTTTTCTTTTTTTAAATTTTATCTCCAGTGTATTTTTAGTTGGACTTCTTTGACACTTTGTGTTCAGACAGTCTCCCAATTCATTTGGTTGATACTGCATAAGAATGAGATGTGATGCAGATCTGATCTTTCTCCATCCACACACAAATATTTCCAATCGGATTAAAATAGTTAAAATGTTTAACCAGTGAAAATCGGTTAAAATCGGTTTTCTGTGAAATCGCACAATAAAATATTACCATTGTAATTTAATTCCCATTGGTCATCAAATACTTTGGCAATTAATTAGAATAAATTCTTATACTAAAAAAGACCGAAAGTCGAAAAATTAAAAAAATATATTTTTAATATTTGTAATTCTTTAATTTATTTATTAAATTAATTTTATTTTAATAATAATAATAAAATATAAAACTTAGTATCACTAATGTTATTTATCATTGATTTTAATTAATAAAAAACAACAATAAATACAAGGAATTTTTTATATTAAATAAATTACAATAAATAAAATTGAATAAAAAAGAAACAAGAATATAAATAAAATAAATAATACTTTAAAAACAATTAATTAACCAATTTTTAATTTTTTTTTTTTTTTTATTCTATCACTTTGAATTGATCTTAATATTTTTAGAAACATTAAAAAATTTTTAAAAACACAAAAATATTAAATTAAAAAAAAATAAAGATAGAAAGAAACAATTAACCCTAGTAATGAACGAAAAAAATAATGAAGGAAAATGCGTTCATAACATTTTACTCTAGTTATTGATATATATTTTGTGATATGTATCAGTGTATTTTTTTTTAAATACATTAATTATGTCTTGTTAGGTAAGTTTCGATTTTATTGTTGTCATTATATTGTTTTACTGCTTCTATAACTACATTTAAAAATCAACAAAATTCTAACATGGCTCGGTTGTGCGATGAAGGGGATACCCTTTAATCTATGAGATATTCCTTTCGCTCATGCTCCGGCTATAATTAAAAGTGGAGAAATTTCTGGGAGAAAACTATCCACATAGGTTTAAGGGGAGAAATTTCTCCGCTTATCCTAGTTAATCACAATAAAGAGGGTAGTTCAGTCTCTGGATAGCATCTACATTCAAGGTCACCGTCTGAACACACCTTTTTTGTCAGTCGTATATTGATTTTTATTCTTTCTAGACTTTGGATATTGAAGCTGTGGCAGCATCTTCTGTTCAACACTTTAGTGATGACCCTGTTTGTTTACTTATTTCTTGTCCTTTGCTTTTGCCATCTTTTTTTTCTTTCTTTTCCCTTGCTTTTGCCATCTTTTTTTTCTTTCTTTTCCCTGTTTTTACACTACTCACATCTCTTAACTACCTTCACATATTGCATTGTAACAATAATGAAGCAGCAATATCTGAGAATACTTCTGACTGCAAAAAAGTTAACTTTGATTTCCTTATTAAATTAAGTTAAAGTGTTTCTAATTGTTGTAAAGCAGTCGTTTGATTGCAGCTTTTTGTATTCCTTTCAGCCTTCTTATTCCAGACATTTATATTTATTGTAACATTCAAATGAGATTGTTCTCACATTGGATGAAATTACATGCCATCCTTTGGTATGGGATGAGTTAATAGGGCTACAGTTTTTTTCTTTTTCAAAATCTCGGATTTTTTTTTTTTAAGAGAGTATAGCAACAATGATATTACTTGGGAGGGAATGTCAAAAAATAATACGATTGCTGTAATTCATTAAGGACTTTAAAAAACCAAAGCTCAGACATTGAATATTTTGTATTTCACATTATATACAATACATCACTAAGAGGAAAATAATTTTAACACTCCACTACAGCTTATTAATCAAAATACTATAGAAGGTTGAATCACTTATGGTAGAAAAGTCTATGGCATATGACATTCATGTGAATAGCTTTCTCCACCTGTGATTGTGCTCAGTTTGGAGGCCTAACTTTGAATGATAGCTCTCCATCTCGGTTTCCGTTGCAGAGACTTCTTTGCAACACAGGGAGTTCGTTCCTGTCCCACTCCTCCAATCAGGCTTTCCAGAGACCATCTAAGATATAAGGCTGACTATTCCCAAGCTCTCTTTTCAGGAAGCTGAAACCATAAAAATCCATTGGTGAGATGTTTGGTAATTTGACTGGGATGTCCGAATGTAGGATGGTGTGAATTCCTGATTCCTGAGCATATGTTCCATGTAGGGCACCATCAATTGCGCAATATATCTGAATGCCTTGTCTTGGTGTAGAATGACCTTTGGAACTTCCCTTTCATAGAGCATTGGTATGTCGTTGCAGTATAACGGTTCCAAAATGTGTTCCTCGTAATAAGCTGCATTTATTTTGGCATTAAGTATAACTTCACTGATTGGGAGCTTGCCATTACAAAAGCAGCCTGTTGCAACCCATGTGAATCCACAAGAAAAACTTTCCTTTCATTCTTGCATCCAGTTGGAATGCTCCTTTGACCCGTATTGTCTGTAGAAAATGGCCCTTTTCCTTCCATAGTCCAATAGGTAGACCCATGCTTCATCTAGGCTGACAACAAATTTCCACTTGTTACCTGCAAGAATGTGCTCGAAGTGCTGTTGACAATTCATTTCCTCTCTCGATGAGTTGTGTATTGAGAGTACGAACTTTAGCTTTATGACACACCTGTAACTAGATTTTTCAGCACTATGGGTTGCCTGAGACACATTTTTCTGCTTGGCAATGTTCCTTTAATTTTGTGGGTTTCCTGCTTTACCAACGAAACTTTCTTCACAGAAGCAAGTAGCCATTTGAGTGTAGGGCATGGCTTCTGAAGGCCCGGGGAGCACACTATGGCTGCTGAGTCAAAATATCGATGATGATTCAGAATAGCAATGATTCCTTTGATTCTGTTGATTCGGAAATTGCAAATCCCTTCTCTTTACATTGTATAATAATCCTTCAGTATGAATCCAATATTGGAAAGAGCTACAATGTACCCTTCCCAAAATGGCAATGATTTTGGAGGCATTTCGATAAATAGCATGGAACATTTAATTGGAATGCATAGTTCAATAGCTCACGAGTAGAACAGCACACGATACATGCATTGTTGCTGTTGCACATGCGTTACATTTGCTTTCGAATTTGCTACCATAAATTACCATTTGTAATTTTGCTAAAATAACATTTCAAAATACAAAAGCTTTTGCATTCCCCTTACTAGGAATCATCTCCAATGAACTGAAAAAAAAGTAAATAAATATAAATATTAAAATCCAGTAACTGGTCAGATTCAATCTTATTTAAGCATTGATTAAAAGACTAAAACCAGTTTTCTTCATTGAACATTACTTATTTCGACTATCATCTATTTGTTAAACACTGTCATTGTATAAGCTATAAACAACTTATCTGTGACAAATCTTTCTCTGTTTCTACAATAATCTTCAACCGAGTAATCTAGCACATTAAAGGATGTTACATTGTTGATTTTTGATCATTCTGTAAAAACTATTAATATTTCTAGACATTCATCAATCTATAGGTTAATCTGCTACTCCCATGTTGATAAAGATGTGAGAAGGAATGACCTATAGATTGTAGACTGTCTATGATACTTTTAAATTCTGTCTCACTGGTGATGGCCAGAATGTTGAACTCAAAGGTAATTATGCTCACTTATATTAATCTGGAACACACACATCCTTTCATAAATATAATCTGTTGAGCAAATCTTCAATAATTCCTCAGTTGCAACACAAACTCTTTAATTCGAAAAAACATCTTCTTTATCTACAATATTTCACTTCTACTAAGCGAGAAACTTCTTTAGGTTTAATTCTACAAATTGTTGTGAATACAAATAACAACTCTAAGTCTTTTTACTAGACATCTTTGTCCAAAAACTAATAACATTCTATGAGTTTTAACCATATCATTATGATATTCTAGTCTTTGTGTTTTTATATGGTCTTACATGTTCTGTAATTCTTCTCTTTCAGTGTTCTGCCTGTGCTCCTGTAGTAGACTTCATCACAATCCCTGCATGTAAGTCTATAAACCACCTCCATTTTGTTTATTATGTTGTCCTTATATAACTTTTTTTTTAATCAATTTGTTTCCTTTATAAAATTGATTAAAAAAAGCAAACAAAACAAAGCGAATTATATAATGACAGTATAATGAACAAAATGGGGGTGGTTTTTAGACATACATGCAGAGATTATGATGAAGTGTACTATGGGAGCACGGGCAGGACACTGAAAGAGAGACTCACAGAACATGTAGAGCATATAAAAATGGGAAGGCTAGAATATCGACAGGGCAGATTGTCAAGAAAAAAAGCCTAACTCGGACCCATAGTGAATGTAGTTTACCAAGAAATAAAAGAAGAAAATAAGAGGCTTATAATAGTCATGCATTATCAGTTGGAAATCTTATATTAATAAAGACAAATTTTGAAATTGTAGCGTTTCAATATTTTAAGCAATTCATAAAAAATAAGGAAAAATATTTAAGATAAATAAAGAATGATGTTGACAACAGAGATTGATGTTGTTTAATTGAAATTGTTGTAAACAAACTACATCACATAATGATATGGTTAATAAATCATAGAATATTATTAGTTTTTGAACAAAGTTGTATAATGATAAGACATAGAGTTGTTATTTGTAAAATTAAACCCTAAGAAGTTCCTTGCTTAATAGAAACAAAGTATTGTAGATAAAGAAGATTTTTTTTTTAATTAAAGAGTTTGTGTTGTAATTATGAATATATTAAGAAAGTGTTAAAAAATAATTCCTCAATTACATTACATTTACTAGAAATTCTCTGAACTCTTGCATTCTTATTCAGTTAGGACATTTTCAACGCAAACACTTTTTAGATCAGATGAGAAGTAAAATAGAGGGACAATAATTTTGAACATTAGAAGGATTCATAATTGTTAATAATTATGAATCCTGGCAATAAAGACTGTCTAATGAGTAAACTTGACGTGTTCTTTAATTTTGATGGGACATTTTAACTGTGTAAATGAGTTTAGAGATGATCTATTTGGGCTTTTTTTTTTTTATTCCCTCATTTTGCAGAAAATGTCCACCAAATGTTATTAACCTATTAATTGAAAATAAAGTAATGAATGCTGCCAGTTGTCCAGCACTAAGTAAAGGCCTACAGAAAAATGCAGAACCTTGCCTGTAAGAAGTCTGTAATGTTTCTTCGAGAAAACATTGTGAACTTCAATGATTCAAATGAAAATGGCAATAATTTATTTTACTGAAAATATTTTCTTTGAAGGGATTTATATGAAAATCTAAATTATTTAGTTGTAATACTTGAAACTGTATGTTTTGGAGTTTATTTCCACTGGTTCATTTTTATTCTTTGGCTGGAATTTTTTAAATTTTTTTTTATAATTATTATTGGTAATCATGTTTAATGTAATGTTTATGTTCAACTGCAAATTTAATGATTGCTATTTTGAAGAGAATATATATTTTAATAGGATTTTTAAATTAAACTTTAATCTCTTAATTTAGATTATTTACTGTGTAAATACAATGTTGGCTGTGATTAAACGTAGTAAGTGGCCAGATGATATAGATGCTGCAAAGAAGGGCTTATTTGTCAGAGATGATATGCCTGCTGGCAGTTTTACCCCGCGCAATCCTGCTACATTTCACGTTCGCCCACTTTTTCAACACCTTTTTATGTTGCTAAAGTAAGTAACAATAAATCTTTTCACTTAAAAAACACTACTTCATTTGTTTATTTGTTTTTTTAAATTGTGTTGGTATAAAAAAATAAAAATAAACTTTAAAAATTTTGGTTTGTATTAATGTCATTTTTTTATTGGAAAATCTGACTTTAAGGAATGTAATCATTTTATTTTTGACAGGCTAATTGAAAAATAAACTTTTTTTTTTGGTAATTTTCATGCTTTTATCATTATCATCATCATAGAGTTTGGTTAATAGGAGGAATTGGGTAAATACTTTATACACAATTGGATCATACTTTAGGTCCTTAGTATTAGAATGTTTCTATTAGACCAGTGTTTCTCAACTTTTTAGTACTTGCGACCTAATTTTCAATCACAATTCTCATCGCGCGCCCTATCCCTACAATAATTTTTTTCTAAACTGAAAAGGAGGACACAAATAAATTGAATCTGTTCAACCAAAAAAAAAAAAACTTCCAAACCTATCTTGTTTAACCAAAAAAAAAACACCTCCAAACCTATCTGTTCAACTAAAAAAAAACCTCCAGACCTAGTTTTTTAATAAGATTTTTTGTCGATATACTCGTGTCCCCCCCCCTTTTATCACGCCCCCCACCCCAGGGGGGCGCGCTCCACAGGTTGAGAATCGCTGTATTAGACTTATAATATATGAAACATTCTGTAAAACTTATTTATCAGAATATTGCATTATACAATGGCTATCAAAAAAACTACGGTTGTTGATTTAACATGTCTTTTAATAATAGAAAGAATGGCACAGTGAATATGCACATACATTGTCTTAAGATATCCACAACGTGAAATAACATATTAATATAGTCTCCATTATACTCAACTATTATGTTATGCAACTATTATATTATAGTCAATAGTATTGCATATTTCTTGTCATTTTTTAAATATCCATTTTATTAATAATAAATAATATCTTGCTTTTGGTGTAAGTTCAAATATTGACTGTTATTTTTGTTATCACTTTGATATCGGTAGTTTTCCTGCCTATTAGACCTTTTTGTATTGCCATATTTCTATATCTTTAATGATGTATAGTGATAGTGTAGACTAAAAAGTATTTTTTTTTTTGGTTGTTATTCCTACATATTAATGTTGATCACAAATGGTTTTGTAAATCTGCTGCCAAGATTACTAGATTATCTGTTTATAGATAATAATCAGCAATTGTTTTTCTGGCTGCAATATAAATTAAGAGTGCTGTAATCTTATTTAGATTTATTTCTAATTTAATTTTAGTTTATAAATTGTTTTTCAAAGTTTATAAATAACAATGACAATAATGCTTTTTATTTATAATAAAGTTATTGATTTTGGTACTGCAATTGATTTGTTGCAGTCATTTTAGCTTCCACCATTGCTCTTCTCTTCTACCTTTCCAGTGAATTTTCCATGACTCTTTTTATTTAAAGACTGTGGCATTATAATTAGATGCATTATAACTGTTCACATCTGACCCTCTTCTTGAATATCATTACCCTTGGTAACTTGGGTCACAGATGCTTACTTGTTTGGATGGCAGTTTCTTCCTTGATGTATGAATTTAACAATCTTCTGAAAGCACATTCTCCACTGAGTGAAGATGATGATCAAATACTGATTTTGTTCTTGCAAGCAGTTTCCTGTTCAAACTACACTCATGCATGTGAAAACTGCAACATCATAAATGAGTCATCAGAATAGAAAGAAATTTATTTCACACATTACTTATAGTGATACAAACAAACGATTAAAGTTTCAGTGCAATGTAACAACAGTATTTGCAAAAAATCAGTATGGCATAAAGCCTCCACGAGCTGCAATAAGAGCTGCTATATACCATGGCATAGAATCAAACGGGCCTTGGATGTGTTCCTGGGGTATAGCCTGCCAGGCTTCTTCTATCCGAGTCCACAGTTCGGTATTGGCTGCTGGATGACAATGACGGGCTAGTTGCCGAGTGACCATATCCCTCAACAGACTATATCGCTGTTGTGGCATCATGCCCTGTATGAGCAGCAATTGAGGTATGCAAGCCTCCTTCACGCAAGCAGGTCATTCGACCCCGTTCAAATTCTGTAGCTTGCTTATAAGGTGCCCTTTGATATCGACAAGGTATACTGACTCTACATGTACAGCTCACTGATAATGAAAAACTACTTGTCTAGATCCACAACAGTCCTCTACTTATATGCTCTTACTCGACAGTTCAGAGGATGCTTCCGAGTCTAGGTATGTGCAATCATTCCCAAATTTAATAAATTTGAATCATAATTCTTCTTTTTTGTCACACCAGCTGTGACATTTTTGTAAACACAAATTTGTTGAAATGGCTTTAAGAAAATATGTTTTAATCCAACCATTATTATTATTATTATTATTTTCAATGTCTGCCCCTTTTGTGAAAGTGCTTATTTTTTTTTAATGTACCCCAGTATAGTCTAGCTACGTTACAGTATCAGTATGAAGCAGTAGTCATTCTAGCGTAAACACATTCAAATATTAACTTACATAGCACATTTCATAATATGGTATGTTTTGTTTTTTAGTCTTTGACTAGCAGCAAAGCCTGTTGGATGACAGGCATAAAAAATCTGAAAAATCATTTTATTATCAACTATCAACTAAAAAGTAAATATCTCCTTATAAACTACATTTTTTGTAAAAACAGCATCAGATACAAATTATTTAGTCAATTAAATTGGGAAATATATAATTTAGAAAATTTCAAAAATATTAAACAAATAAAAGATCAGTTAATATTCGAAGTAACTGATGAAAAAATGTCTTAATCTTAATCTAACTTTAACTATATTAATTTTTAAGTATTCATATTAAACTATCAGAACCTATACCACAGGTATTCTTAAGTGTAGCTAATAGGACTGGTAAATATTAAAAAAAATATATATATTTACTATTTTTTTGGGGTATGAAAGGTAATCAGTGCAGTGCAGATATTTCAGAAGATAATAAATCTTTTCTATTTTTAAATTTTTAACTATTGTATATTGCGAGTAGGACCCATTATCAAACTCAAAATAATTTTTTAAGTTTTATACTGATCGTTTTTAAATATTTTTTTTTTTTTTAAATAAGCATTTTTCAAACAATGTTTTTAGAATGATCACTATTTACTGTAAAAGAAAAAAGAGTAAAATAATTTTGTTTCCTGATTACCGTATTGTCTGGCGTATAAGACGACTTTTTAAACCAGGAAAATTTTCTCAAACGTCGGGGGTCATCTTATATGCCGGGTGCTGAAACTTCCGAGCCGGACTGGCGATTCTGCGATCGCCGCATGTGGTGGGGGGAGCCCAAAAACGGCCGCGGCCACATCCCCGCCGTATGCGGCAACCGTATGAAAGCAGCAAGGATGACGCTGTACAAGTACGGTTGAAGAAAATCCACTCATCAGGATTCGTGGAAAAAAGTGACTTAACGCGGTCCCGATGATGAGGTGAGGGGGCGCCTCACCGAGAAGGTGTAAGTGAAGGGCGGAGCAAGCTGCAGGGGTATGGAAAAAAGAGATAGAGCGGGGACAGAATAAACAAGGCTCCAGTTAAGAAATACTACGATTTTAGTGAAATTCTAAAAAAATGTAGCATTAAAATAATGCACCAGAATAAACAAAGCTACAGTTACTTGGAGGCAGGTAGAGCTGACCAGTCCAAGCAGGCGTTATTTACAACAACCAGCC
This sequence comes from Thereuonema tuberculata, assembly GCA_023159025.1. Taxonomy (NCBI): domain Eukaryota; kingdom Metazoa; phylum Arthropoda; class Chilopoda; order Scutigeromorpha; family Scutigeridae; genus Thereuonema; species Thereuonema tuberculata. The sequence continues at coordinate 2,200,424 of JAFIDM010012231.1, read as the reverse complement.
AATCGCCGGTAAGGTACATCGCTTTTAAAGGAAAAGTTCAATCCACTTGCACTGTTTTATGTTTACATGTTTGATGACAAACAGCAGGAAAACTGTTACTTATAAACATAACGCTAAGTATCTGCATGTCGTAAGCATTTGAATTAAAATTACCATATTGAAATCAAATCTGATGTTTTTTTTAATTTTTATTTGGTGTGCGTTGGAAGAGGGGTAGTCTTATACGGCGAGTATATCCCAAACTCTATATTTTAATTGGAAAAATTGGGGGGTCGTCTTATATGCCGGACAATACGGTATTTTTTTTTTCACATGTTAAATTTAAATGGAAAGATTGAAATAATCTTGTAAATAATGTAAAGATTGAAATAATATTTTGACAATATCTGTATCAGTCAAATTTTTCAAAATTTGGAGCAGTTTTTTTTTTTTAGGGATTAGTTTTAACGAATTCGAAAACACTGAAGATGAGAAGAAGAAAAAAAGAAAATTAATTAGTACTATTGTCATCAATTTATCTGGATTAGGCTGTTTTAATAAATTGTTAATGATTATTAGAAAAGTTAATTACTTTAAGAAAAAATATATAAAGGTAGTATTTATCAAAAAAAAAAAGATTCTTCTATCAGATGTCCTTGATCTATTCGGTCAAGAATTTTGATTTTGACATGCTCAAGAAATAGCAACATATAACTGTCCGTGACTAAAAACAGGCTCTGGAAAAAAAATACCAACCATATCTAAAGTGTGTCCTTGTAAATAAATTTTACTAAAAGTAAGAATGGAAAAATTATTATTTTTGACCCATAACTCCGAAAGGCATTTAAAACTCACCTTTATAATCTAAATACTGCGCTAACTTGTGAATGAAGCTTCTATGGCAAAAATTGTTTTGAGTTTCGAAATCAGTGTAAAAAACTGAGTAAGTATGCCAAATTTCATTAAAATGGGAGCAGGGTATCAAAATTATTTGGTTTTGAACGTATGTTTTGTTAGAATTTCAGTTGTGTAGTCAGTTCCCAAGGATAAAATTTCATGGAAACAATATGGAATGACAAAATGAACTATTATTTCATCCAATTTGAGTACCCTTGATTCAATGGTACCATTGAGAACCTTGGATCTATCTTAATAGCTTAATTATATCGAGTTACAGACAGACAGACAGACAGACAGACAGACGAACTTAGCCAATTATATATATTTGATAATATCAGCAGACTAATATTCCCGTTTTGTCTGTCCCATAGACAAGTATCATTAAAATATTATTAAAATCTCATTAAATTATAATTAAGCACAACAATCGCAACAGTTGCGTCTTTTGCATGTGCAACAATCACATTTATAATGCAGCTCTACAACAATCACAAGGAAATGAAAGCAATATCAATGATATTTTCTTATCAGAAGACATTGCGAAGCATTGTGATTGGTTTACTAATCACTTTCCCTACCTTGTTTATAACTGATTTAAAATTTAGTAGACCGTTTATTTATTGATGGTCCTAAGGCTTATTGATTAGATTCACCGACTGCTGCTGAGATATCCTGGGTTCAAATCCCTTATTTGTTTTTTAATAAATTAATATTTTCATTAAATTTTGTTTCTAATAATCTAACCACTATTATTATTATAAATAAAAACTAAAAATCAGCATTGTGTATCAAGTAACAAGTATTAGCATCCTATACTTGTAGGCGAACCTGATACCTCATTTTTGTGAATGTCTCGGAAACCAGTATAGCTATAAAAAAAAAAATGCACATGATGAGGGCCCTCTACGATAACGAGACAAATCTAATGATTTTTTCAACCATAATTCTAGGTGCTACAGTTTTGGCTCTTGGTCCGCCAAGTAAAGGGTAACAAGAAGAACAGTGGCAAAATTTCTAAAGTCCACATTTTTGTTTTGGCTAGTCTGATTTTAATTATTTTTGATACAGTTGTAGATTATGATGTTTTGAACTACTTTGCAAAATTTCTCTCAAAAATATGCAACAGGGCCCCGAGATATCAGCTTCCAAAATTTAACCATTTAACATGGCACTTGAATCATCATATTAAAGGCTGCCAACTCTAATGATTATAGTAGAAAGATTAATTGGTAGAAGTCATGATGATAAAGAAACTAAACAAAGAAGAAACTCCGAATTAATTGCTAAATTTATTGATTTTTAAATTCTGCTTTTCTTATTTTGCATTGCTTTCATTTGTCTTTTTTTTTTTCTTTCTTTTAGAGTGTTCAATGAATTGTGGTTACCTAATGCTCTGAAAAATGTATATCCTGAATATACATCAGCTTATGAAATCTTAGAAGCTGATAAAAATAATATTCTAGGTATGTTATTTACTTCACTAAAAAATATATATATGCTTAAAATTTTCTGTTAAAAATTCTCTATCTCATTCTTTTGTTTTACTTTGAAAACTGTTTCTAATTTTATTAGTTACAAATACTTTACATTTCATTATTTGACAGTATGAGAGTAAGTAGAACAACTAAAGACTAAGCAATGTCAGTATTTTAAACTGTCGCAAGCTGATAAAAATATAGCAATTAAATATGTTTCACTGAAAGAAAAATGTTGTTGTTATCTGCTGGCTTCTTCAACAAATTTACTTTGTTAGTTCTTCCTCTTGCAGTAACTTCAGCTTCATAAGGAATCTCTTGTTTTTTGTGGTAGAAATTAAAGCTTTGTTTGCTGTTTTTCTCAACTTTCTTGAGTAAGTTTTCTTTTAAAACAAATATTGTCAAATGTTTTCTAGTTATTTATAAGGTAAAGAAACAGAAGTAGTGAAATCATATCATTCCTGTGACGTTCTATTCCACTTTTTTTATTTGAGTTTTTAAATAAATAACAGATAAACCATTAATTACAACGATTATGGCAGTTCGTCTTCAAAAAACTGAAATGAATTGTCATATTTACCTTCATTCAGACGCTGTATATCAGCGGTTCTTAATCTGTGGGTCGCGGGCAATGTGGTACTGGGCCGTGGACGCCGGTCGAGAGTCTAAGCCATGATAAATATTATTGGAGCTTCAGGGATTAACATGTGTGAAAACAATCGAGTCACTCGATTGTCAGCAACAATTGAATTATTCGATTGTATTCTTCGATGGTTTAACCTTAACACTTTCGGGTTGCACCCTTTGCTTCCCTGGTTTACCCAACGGGTCGTGCTATTTTCTCACATTTTTCAAAGTGTACAAGCATACTTGTATAATTACTTTGGATCAGTGTTAAAGAACAAATGTTTGTCTTTAAAATGATATATTAGATTTAATTGTAAGTATTATAACAAACAACATTACATATACATTATACAGGGTGCGGTAAAGTTCCCGCAATTTTTATAAGCATTTCAACAGTAAAAAAATACTGCACAACAAATTAAGTCTATCAACAAAATGAATGATATCATTTATTAATTTAGTAACAATAAATAAAATCCAAAACATTTACATCGAGTGCCTCCTTAGGCCTCAATACATTTACGGAGTCGCTTTTGAAAAGTGCCGACGTTGGTCGCGCATTCTTCCACCGAAATCTCGTCCCAGACACGTGTTAGAGCCGTTTTGAGCACGTCAACAATGGCATATCGTGTTCCCAAGATTTTTTGCTCCATGATGGACTATACTGAGTAGTCCATTGGGTTGAGATCCGGTGAGTTTGGTGGCCAAACATCCTTGTCCCAAAAGCCGGGAAACAGCTCAACCCTACACGGCGATTGTCGAATTGGCGGAATGTGCTGGGGCCCAGTCCTGCTAAAACGTAAATCCACCTGGGCTGAAGTGCTGTGCCGCCCAGGGTTCCAGTACATCACGGAGTAGACGCTGCTGATAGCTGGCGGCATTAATTTTGACGTTCCGTTCGATTAACATCAGCGGCGTCTTTCCCGTGGTGCAGATGCCGGCTCACCATGATTGAGGCCGGAAAATGGCTGCGGCTGATTGTTTTTGTGGCAGCGGTCTTCTGCTGACCCTTCTTGAGCAGTTGGCAATGATTTTGGTGGTTGTGAATCGGCTCGACGGTGAGAATCTTCTCGTCGGTAAACAGGACCTTTTGCAAGCGAACACTGGCAACTAGACGAAGCATTCGGCGAGCTTTCTCAAGTCGTTTCGCCTTCATCGCTTCATTCAAGTAGTAAACTCGTGCCATCTTGTAGCTGCGGAGTTTCAGCTTCTTTCTGACGATGTGGCAAACGCTTTTCTCATCGATGTCAAGTTCTTTAGCGATCTTGTGCATCGACACCTCTGGATTGCAGCGATTTCGACAATGGACCTTGTCGATGTTCTCCGGAGTCGTCACGGTTATCGGACGGCCACTCTGATGACGGTCCGCAGTCCCCCCAGTCTCCTTGTAACGTTTCACGGCATCGTAGACGTCCTCTCTCCTTGAAACCGGTCTTGCGAACAATGTCAGACGTCTTCATTCCAGTTTTGTGCCATTCAATGACTGTTACACGTACATTTTCACGATCCATAACGTCAGTACAACTGAAAATAAGCAAATAAATAAAACATATTCTGGACCAAAATTAACCGAGGAATTCAATAAAATTATTGAAGTCGACAAAAGTACGATGACAATGCCAACATCCTCGCAAAAATAAAATTGCGGGAACTTTATCCGCACCCTGTATTTATACGTATATAGCTATTTGTCTTTGTGTGTTTATATTTTTCACTTGTATATTTAGTTAGTGGGCCTCAAAGTTTTTTTTTTACAAAATTGGTGGTCCACACAACTAAAAAGGTTGGGAATCGCTGCTCTATATATTCCTGATCTCAAAAAATTATAATCCTCAGTTCAACTGTTACGTTTTGTTTCATTACAACGAAGACATATCAATAAGCCATTTTAAGAATTTGCATGATGAAATGCAAATTGTATATCATTGTAAATGTACTTACGGATTCATTCATTGAAAAAGTTAAGTTTCGTTTTCACTCAGCATTACAATATGTTGCTTTGTGAAACTTTAAAGTAGTCAGCTCACCTATAATCACGAGTTGATAATGGCGTTTGAAGTTATTTTTAATTAAAAATATTTCTCTGTTGAAGTATGTTACATAGTGGTGCTTATCAGTATGTCACTGGTTAGACAGTTAAAGTTGCGATCAGGCCCAGAGGACCGCGCAATGCAACTGGAGGGTAGCTCCAAAGTTGAGGACGGGGGGTCGGCCCGTCGCTCCCCCGCCTTTAACTCCCGGGAAAGAAACCCGGTACCCATTCTATAGAGGGCTGGGTAGACCCTAGGGCCCGTTTGGAGGAGAACGAAGCGTGGAAAAATTCCCGTCCTCCGCTGAGGCCGGGAATCGAACCCGCCACCTCCAACCCGCAGCCAAGCGCCCTTACCCACTCGGCTACCGGGCCCACACTGGTTAGACAGTAGTTTCGTTTTTACTTTGTTAGTTTAGTTTCTGCAATGTTAAGCATTCTGAATAGGCAGAGCCTTTAGACAAACCTAATGTTAGGCATTGCTAGTTGAGGGCGGCTCTGCAGTGATTCCCTGGTTGCAGGATAGTCTTAATAAATTAGTAGTGTTAGTGTTAACTTTAGCCTGTGTGGAAGTTTTATTAATTACACAACATGGTGTTAGGGATAAATAGAAAAAAGAAAGATCCAGTGATATGAAAATTATCCATCTAATCCTCTGTGACTCAATTTTGACTTACTACTGACAGTTATCAAATCAAAAATCCATCTTTGAAAATCGACATAATCGTTCACAACTCAAGCACATCTGAACTTGTCTGTGGAGAGAGAATCAAACTCTAAGAGAAATCAACAAGTGCTCATCCTTATCAAGACATTGTAACTTGTAAGACTTTATTTTTATCTTAATCCATCATGAAAGTGTGAAATTTATACACTTTCCATGTAGGGTTAAATCTTACATGCCAATGGCTCAAAACAATATTCTACCTCCCAATCAATTTAATTTCTCCAAATCTGAAGAATGGGACAATGGATTCACGGATTTGAACAATATAGAAGAGTCAATCCGATGATGAACAAATTAATATGCTCTTTTATTGTATGGGAGATCAAGCAAACGAAATTTTCTTAACTCTGCCATTACAGAAGGATTAAAAGGAAAGATATACTGATGTAGTCAACGCATTCTAAGGACATTTTATCATGAAAAGAAACATTATTTTCTAACGGGCTCGATTCAGGAACTCAGAGAGCAAAATTACAAAACTGTGGACAAATTTATAATAGTGCTATACTTGCTCATTGATCACTATGGATTCTGCACTTAGAAGAATAATTTACTTTGTGATCAAATCATTGTATGCATCAAAGATAAAAGTTATCTGAGGGCTTGCAATTGGGAAAGCTAATTAACATTCAAAAAGACAATCAAGATGGCAAAACAAAGCATTTAAGTGAAACGGCATCAGCCATTACTTCGAGGCGATTCAGTTGAACAGGTAAAGGTCAATCGGTCAAAGACAGAAAGAAACCAGGCTGTTACAGCCAAAAAAAAAAAAAAAAAATTTCAAGTGAATTCATCTTTAATCTTTGATCATTGTAACAGCAAGTGCTCATCGCAATATAACAATCATAATCCGAACTCTAACTGTACATGAGGCTACTGTGGAAGGGAATCACATTTATAAAAGGACTGTCCAGCATCGAATTCCATACGTCACTTGTAAAATCAACGAACATTACTCAGAAGTATGTCAAAAGACAACCTAGGAGGGCTGTGTACAAGAACTGCATTTGTCGGTACTGTAGGATACAGTTCTGATGAACAAGCACATCGCTGGGTGACATCAGTAGATTAAGAAATGTAAAGCTTACTCTTCACACTGACATTACTGTCATTCTGGAGAGAGTTTATCTCCAGCATTTACCTGATGTTCATCTGCAAGAATCTCTAAAAATCATCTATGGTGCTGACAATCAATAACTATCAAATGTGCAAGGTTTCTTCTGGGAGAAGATTCACTAAGAAGGCAGATTCATTATCACTGAAATCTATTTCCTTAAGCGAGCAGAGAAACCACTTCTCTTCAGCTTTGTAAGCGAAGAGTTGGGCATAGTCCAGCATATAGATGTCAACTCCTTTAAAACAGAAGTTCAGATTAATTCGATTCCTTAAAGCATTTTCCAAGACTGTTCCAAGGACTTGGACAGATGAAAATAGCATGTAAAATCCAGCTGAAGCAGAGCCACTCCGTTTGCACTCACGATGCCACGTCATATTCCGATTCCTATGCTTGGGGAAATAAAAAACACTCCCGATAATATGGTACAGATGGGAGTCATTGAACCCATCTTATGAACCAACTGACTGGTGTGCTGCCCTAGTCACTACACCATAGCCAGATGTATACTTAAACAAGTTCATTAAAAGGGAAGTATATCCAATACTTGGGAAGTATATTCCAATCCTTTGTCATTTGGGAAAGGCACGGTACTAAACAAAATTCGATGTTAATAATGGTTTCTGGCCATTGCCATTGACATTATCAGCTTGATAAACAGCTTCAGTTGCTTCTCCTTTCATCACTCCATTTGTTCGCTATAAATAGAAATGTCTACCATTTGGAATCTCGGTGGTGCCTGTAGTGTTTAGAAACATATATCACAGATTTTATGTGGACTCGATTGTGTTTTGGAAAATATTGATGATATCTTAGTGTAAGGCAAGACCATTGACATGGCAAGAGACTACTAAAGCTCTTTCAGCAATTGACCAAAGATGGTGTCACCCTTAAACTCAACAAATATATATTTGGAGCTACCCAAATCAAATTTTTGAATCGTCTGATTGATAAAGACAGAATCTGTGTTGACACTGACCGGTTTGCTGCAATGCTCAAAATGGGTCTACCTGAAAATATCAGTGAAGTGCAAAGTTTACTCGGCTCTATCAACTACTTGGTTTGTTTTATACCTCATCTCTCAATAAAAGCACAACCATTGAATGAACTGCTCAGTCAAAAAAAAAAAATCTACTGGGGCCTTCAACAAGCTCAAGAATTTTAGCAACTCAAAAAGGAATTGATCCAAACTCCAATGTTTGATCCCTACCGGGAAACGGCCATATCAGCAGATGCATCATCATATGGCATCGGTTCTGTGCTCATGCAAAAGGAAGATAGTGGAGTTTATTGATCTGTTGTTAAGCCTCAAAGACTCTTACTCAAAACTGGCCCAGTGCGGATCATCCACCATCACGAACCCACATAAGAACCAAACCCGGGTACTTAGAGGTGAGAGACCAATGTCTTAGTGACAACGCCAACTGCCCTAGCCTTAAATACCAAAGGAATTATTGAAGATCTTTTATATTTTCATTCAGAATTTTCTTTTGGATCGTCCTTTTGAGAGTGCCTGGGATCATTTTTCTTTTCACTTCTTATCCTCAAGAACTAGGAGTACTTACATTTTTAGTAAGTATTCAGACAGGGTTGTGTTCTGAGTATTACATTTTTTTCCATAAAGAGAAAAGGAATCACATCTTTGTCTCCATCTATCAAGAACTCATTCTACATCAACGACTGGTAGATTTCCTGCCATTCTGTTAACTTACGTCTAATTGAGAGATGACTACAATTTGAATTGGTTCCACGAGTTTGAATGGCTTTACTTTATTCATTCGATGTCAAGAGATCTTCATGAACCCAATCGGACACTTGGAGCCTCAAACTTCCCAATACATCTCAACTTAAATATCTTGGCCTCATTTTTGACAGTAAATCTAATTTTAAGTCAACACATACAGGACCTTAGGAAAAATTTTTAAAAAAATTAAAATGCCTAAAACTTTTCTCATACTATATGGGGTAGAGATGGTTTAGCCTTATTTTGTATCTACAATTCTTTATCCTATCACAATTAGATTATGGATTCATTGCATATGGTTCTGCACAGCTACCCACTGTTTACATACTTAAATCCTTTCCATCATAAAGCCCTCCGTTTATTCTTCGGTGCTTTTTGCACTTTGTCTATTCAAAGCTTGTATGCAATGGCACTCACTGAATTTTCATCTGCAAACTTTATCTCTTCAATATTACGTACATATTCTATTCCAAGTAATGCTGCTAACTAATTTATATGTTGTCAAGGAAAGCTTTTTACCAATTGTCCTTCCATTATACTACCATTTGGACATTGGATGAAAAATTTGATTAACTCATAGACTTAAAAATTGCAACTCTAATTCACCATCTGGAAATATAAAACTCCCAACTGTTATTTTTCACTTTGTAAATATGTGAAAGCAAACACACCTTCAGTAGTCTTTTAGTCTCTGCAGCAAAAACATTCGTCATTCCACTCGAATTTCAGAATTTTTTTATACAGATGAATCCAAATGAGAGTGTAAAGTTAGAGAACCTTTAACACTGAGAAATTAAGTGATTCTGTTCATCTTCCTTGTGGGGTTTTGGTGGTCACTGGGCTTAGCATTACACTATTTTTGTGGCTTCGAAATATGCATCCAAGGGAAAGTTATTGAAAAGTCTCAGTTTATTCTGAGAGTGCTCTGCAGGCACTGTATGGTAACACCCTGTAAATTAACCTTGTTCTTTCATCCATTTTAGATTTGTTATAATGGTTTAAACATAGCACAATCATTTTCTGCTGGATTCCAGGGATTGTTGGCAATGAACTCACTGATTCTCTTCCATCATGTATATAATTATTTGTTTTCGACCGAGAGCTCCCTGACAACAACTGTGAGATGGGCTTCATAGTAACAAACTTCATCTTGTTTTATCCTAAAAATAGAATGTATAAAACTGGACGAGAGGATGTTCTTCTGGCCCATCTCAGAATTGGGTATACCAGACTAATACACCAATATTTACTGGTTAAAAATCATCTTCCTAAGTAACCCCGTGGTACTAAATGTAAAAAGAAATATATACTTAGTATTTATACTTCAACCATAACTTATAAATGAAATTCAAATTGGTAACCCGAAGTGAGAAAAAGGTTATAATTTGTATTTTGTGGCTAGAAGAAAAGTAATTTTTTTTATGCTTAATATTTCTGAAATTTATTACTTTCAATTTCTTACAGTATATAATTTTTTTGATACAATTAAGTCTACCTTTCATCATAAGCATTTCATTTATTCTCGTTTTTCTGTTTCCTCATTAGTGACATTATTACATTCAACATTTTGTTGATCTCAGTTAAAAATCTTGCGTGATGCTTGGAATCTTTCTGCTCCTTAATGATTGATTTCAGATGTGATGTGTTATTGATAAAACAATCTAGTTTGCAGCTACAACAAACAGATACAATTGAATTGAAAATGGACAGCCATCTTTTAAGTGTTTTCTTTCAACTCCATAAATTCATGGCACAATTCGTACAACTATAAACTTGATTAAAAATGTGGAAACAATATTATCTTTTTAGTTTGGAGGTTCCACTCTTGCTCTCTTATTTACTAATATCCACCTCCGTAATAGGACCTAGGGGTTTTATGCTCTGCTTCCCGCTGATGATCGCCATATTAGCGTGAAACGATCGTTCGTGAATGGAGCTTTGCACAAATAAACACTAGGTCCTCTTTTAATGTGTTTATAATTTTTTAGGTGACTAATTTGATGCCTACAGAAAATCCATTTACGGCCAGCGGAGTCTGGCCTATGGTTTTCTATTCTTTTCTTTTTAATGTGTTTTTTAATTTCTTGTTTTTAGTTTGGAGGTTCCACTCTTGCTCTCTTATTTAACAATATTATCTCTTTGAGAAAATTTTGTTATTGCACGTAAATCAAAGTAAAACTTGGGATCCTAAAAAGTAGCATGGCTAGAGACATTGGGTCTTTTTATAAGATTCTGAAAAACTTTAGTTTTATCTTATTATTTTTTGAATATTTAAAACATCAAGACCCAACTGCAGCAGCTGTATGAATGTTGTTCAGCATAACTTACGATATTTGCAAACTGCTTAAAGAATATTCCTGCAACTGAACCTTTTGACTGCTCTGCTTCATTAATTATCAATTCGAACATATGGAAAAAAAATGTTAGGTTAACAAATAAAATGCACATGATTTAAAAATATAAAATTAAAATGGCAATTATAAACAAGGCAAAGTCGTCCTGACACTTTAGAAAGTTTTAAGTATTCAATCGACAACAGAAAATCTAGAAACACACCTGACAAATAACATGATTCATTAGTGTGATTGATTCAACCAATCATCCTTCAATGAGCTGTTGGTTGTAAGAGAGTTTATTCTAGCATTTATGTCAATAGTAATGATCAAAGAAGAAAGACAAGATCACTATTTTGATTATTTCTTTATTTATTTTTGTTTGCATGGTGGTGGTTGTCTCAGTTGCAAAGCTAAGAGCTCAAACAGTTAAAGAAAATTTTATGTTTCTCTTATCATTTCAACAAATTGAATTTCTTTCATAATTGGAACTGAAGTTGTAAGACTAAGCCATTATTCTCATCTTTGATTAGATTGATCACAAGATGATACTCTACTATTAATAAACTATATTGTGCATCTGCCTGGCATGAAGTACGATCTGCATCCCACTGCAATTGCTAGGCTTTGAATTATTCAGTGAATAACATTTACAGGTGATAATATGGTTTAACGTGCAGTATTAAAGTCTTAATCCAGATTGGACCATGACGCACATACTATGAAACATTTCATAACACAAATATTTAACAGTTTCACTATAAATTTTAATAACTACTTTTTGAAGCTCAAATTTCGAACTTCGTCCTCAGGTTAATAAATCTTAATTTAAACTACAAAATGTTCTTCAGAGAACAGTTTGCTAGTTGGGGCTATTCCATTATTTTTATGGGGAACTGGGTATTTACAGTTTTTGGCTCTTGTGGACAGAATATTGCTTCTCCTTGCATCAAAGTACGAGGGGGAACCGTCTCGAGTAACACTTTTGGTGGCATTTGTCCTGGGCAAATGATGAAAACAAAACAGTTATCGTATTGTCCGGCGTATAAGACGACTCGGCGTATAAGACGACCCCCAATTTTTCCAATTAAAATATAGAGTTTGGGATATACTCGCCGTATAAGACTACCCCTCTTCCAACGCACACCAAATAAAAATTAAAAAAACATCAGATTTGATTTCAATATGGTAATTTTAATTCAAATGCTTATGACATGCAGATACTTAGCAGGAAAACTGTCACTTATAAACATAACACTGTTTGTCATCAAACATGTAAACAGAACAATGCAAGTGGATCAAATTTTTCCTTTAAAAGCGATGTACCTTATCGGCGATTGGCTGGTTGTTGTATACAACGCCTGCTTGGATTGGTCAGCTCTCCCTGTCTCCAAGTAACTGTAGCTTTGGTTATTCTGATGCATTATTTTAGAATTTCACTAAAATCATAGTATTTCTTAACTGTAGCCTTGTTTATTCTGTCCCCGCTCTATCTCTTTTCTCTATATCCCGGGCGTCCCGGACGCCTGCACCTTGCTCCGCCCTTCACTTACACCTTTCCGGTGAGGCGCCCCCTCACCTCGTCATCGGGACCGCGTTAAGTCACTTTTTTCGATGAATCCTGATGAGTGGATTTTATTCTACCGTACTTGTACAGCACCATCCTTGCTGCTTTCATACGGTTGCCGCATACGGCGGGGATGCGGCCGCGGTCGTTTTTGAGCTCCCCCCACCATATGCGGCGACCGCAGATTCTCCAGTCCGGCTCGGAAGTTTCAGCACCCGGCATATAAGACGACCCCCGACTTTTGAGAAGATTTTCCTGGGTTAAAAAGTCGTCTTATATGCCGGACAATACGGTATATGTATACATTAAAATTTAAAAAAATTAAAAAAATAAAGAATGGAAAAAGATTAACATATTAAAAAACGAAACAGAAACAGATTAATAAAAAGGATCAAGTAAAAAAATTTTTAACTTGATAAAAGTTAAAAACTGAATTAACAAATTCAAAAAAAAAAAAAAAAAGGGAACGAGAACAACAATTGCAGGATCATGGATTAAATGCCATACTGTAAGGCACTACAAATGGAAATGTCCTGATTGTAGCAATAAAAAATATTATTTATGAGGAGGGATTTGTGGAACTTTCTTAAATAATCATCTTTTTGAGTGGTGTACACTATTGGTTTCTGGGTGTTAAGTTTGTGCCCAGTTTCCATGCAATGTGCCGCTGTGGCGTATTGTTTATTACCTTTTTTTATAGAACCCTTTCATGTTCCGTTAAATGCAGATGTAACTTTCTTTTTGTGTTCCCAACATAAATGCACGGTTTTGGACCCTTGAGGTTGCATTTTAGGCCGTAAACAACTCCTTGTTTATTGAGTAACCTGTTCTTGTGGTCAGTCGGATTATGCATCTTGTTGAGAAATTTCCTGGAATTACTACTGGATCTGCTGACTCAGTTTAACCTAAATCGAGATAGAATAGGTTTCAGATTATTCCATAATGGTTGATGATATGGAATACTTTTGGCCGTAACGCACTGGAACTGTTTTCCGTTACCTTTTTTTGAAAGTATAATAATATGATACTTTCTCTCAATGAAGTTAAATTTATCACAAAAGACTTTTTGATATTTTGCCTTTGAATTTCCCAATAGCAGTTCTAGCACATTAAGCACAGTAATTTTAAAAACTTGAGGTTTACTCGCTTCATTTGTCCGATGTTTACCGCGTTTTCAATTAATAAGCAAACCATGTTTAAGAAAGATCTCAGATTGTTTAAGAGGTATATGCTCACGATCAAACATGGAATTGACAACATGGTGGTGCAGCTGATTGCAATCCACTGTTAGTCATTTGTTTTCACTTCAACGATGTAAATAAAAACCAAAATAACCTTCTGTTTCAGAAAAACAGCTGGAATGATCATTTGTTTCAACTAATAAAGCTATTACTCCTCCACCCCTTTCCATTTGGTTTTTACGATATCCACTTATCTATAATATCCTTTTTTTGGCTGTTTGTGTATGCCATTTTGCTTGGTGCTTGCTAGCATTTGAAGCGGAAAATTTGTCACTTAGCTCGCTATGATGGCGCTTGCAACTTTTGATCCTTCTAAATATGTGAAGCTATGGTTGCTGCAAGAATGGCATTCAGCTATAGGCACCCAAAGTAGAACTCATAAAAGAGAAAAGGAAACTGGAGATATGTCAAAAGTTTGGAAGATTTTACTAAGAGGTTAGTCTACAAAAGTATTTTAGTATTTCTAACAGCAATTACTTATATAATTTAATAGGTTTGTGCGATTAGTGCTTCCTGAAAAGTGACTAAGAGCATGTTTCTGCAGAAAATGACCAGAGTTCCTGTATCTTTTCTTTTTCTAGAAAAAAGAAATGAGATTAAAGCATACCAAATATAGTGCCTTAGTAATGGTATGGAAGAGAAGAATAATTTTACTTTTTTTCCTCTTTCAACTAACCTCTGTGAAGCAATCATTAGATAGTTTTTGTTTTTTTTTAATGTAAGACTTAAAAATAATTTTGAAGAAAATTATCATATATAGGAAAAAAATTATCACTTTTTCTTGAGGTCATAACAAGCAACGTATAAGCCAGGAAGTTCAATTAAGGGAATTTAAGATTTCTAATAAATTGAACAGCACAGTATTTATAACATCTTCATCAAACTTCAGCTTTATGATTTTTCTCCTACTTACTATTACGATATTATTAAGACTGTAATAAAATAGTTCTTACCAAAACACATTTTATAGGCGTTTTTTCATACTTTATGCTCTTTTGTAATATTATTAAGATATTAGCATAAGAGTATAATTTTAGGGCAGTAAGAGTTACATAAGCACATGGGGTAGGATTTTTGCTTTATACTTTTCTATTAGATTGAATCCAAATCAGTCTAGTTCTTTACTGATATTTGCAATGGATAAATGTTTGCTAATTCAAAAACCAAACTGTACTGATTAGAATTAGTTAATGTCTGTTTATTCTCTTTCATAACTTACTACTGGAAATAATAGGAGTCTTCATAAAAGGATGATTTGTAACTATGTTCTCATGTAAACGTTGGTAGAATATTTCCGTCAAATGTAAAATAATCACATAATTAGCATTTATTTTTTTGGATTATTTGTTAATGCACTGTAATGAAATATGTTATCCTTTCATACATTTTATTCTTTTGTTCATGTACTTATTAGTTGTAAGTTGACAGTATTTATTCTAGTGTTTCTTTGAATGATAAGTACAAAAAAAAAAATATGGTTTTTAAAGACTTGCAATTTTAATTGGCAATTTGTTATAACTGAATTTTGCTTTTATTAGTATTTTTTTTTAAGAATATCACATCAATTAGTGGTTTCTCTTTTTAAATTCAGGAATAAGTCTAAGTAAGTAAATGATAATTTATACATGAAAATGTATAAAATATTTCTTACATATTTGAATCTCTTTTATACATCTGTTTTTCTAGTTGTATGATTTGGCAACAGCGAAGCAGTGAATTCCATAAAAAAAAAAATTCTATTGTCTTCGTAATAGAAGTAATTTTTGAGCATTAGTAAATTAATTTTTACCTTTGCTGCTACATGATGCTGCTAGTGCTTCAAAAGGAATTATAACTCGTATTGCAAGTTAAGTGAAATTAATTTTAAAAAGTATTGTATATTTCTTAATTTGTCTAAGTTAGAATATTAAGCTAGAACAATACTAAGACATAATGCATTCACATTAATATGATGATTAATATGATGCTTCTGTCCTCCTATAAAAATGTCTTGCTAATCAACAATTAATGACCACATCATTATTTTAATCATTCTACATGTTCTGAATTGCAGTCAACTGAACAAAGAATTAGCATTTAATATCTCAGTAAATTAACTAAAGTTCCAAGTGTATATAAGAGAAAAGAAATACAAAAAATTCTTCACAACTAGTTAAGATTAAAAAAATGAAAACATGTAGAATTCTGGATATAGTACTGTTTCAACGAAAAGACCTAATTTTAAAATATTGTTTAAACCATGAGAGATCCATGTTGAATAGGGAAATAAAAACCATTAAGCCATATCTGCCTAATATATTTGATAAGAAAAAAAACATGACTGACAATGGCTCATCATAAAGTCTAGCCAGGATTTCATTGCTGCTTTTCTTTAGGACAGTGTATCACAGTCTTCCAAGGTGAAATCTATGCTATAGAGGATCTGCACAAATGAAACATTCAAGGAAAGATTTATATTCTTCCCTATCAGTCAAGTACCTTAAAATCTCTTGATATGAATGAATGCTACACTTCCTAAGCCTATCAAACACAGTAGGATTAAGTTAATGTGGGTAGGATTAAGCTAATATAGTAAAAACAGGCAATGAAAAAGCAGATATCTTGGTAAGAAGAAGTAATTTACTGAGCCTGCATCTGTATTCAGATTACTAAAGATATTGTATATGTAGAATATGACGTAGTAAATTAATGATGTAGTTCTTCTACATTAATTACTGACAATCAAAGACTATAATCTCAGCTAAGAGTTGTAAATGATTGCTGGACACTTGTCAACTAAGAAAGCATTTAGATGTAACGGACATTTATAAAGCCCATTACGAAGACTTTGCAGTGAAGATGATGAAACAGCCTCTTATATATCATCTTCAAATGTAAATATCTTATATGTTAAAGGTTTAATCAACTTGATGATAGTTGACACTATGGAAAATTCGTGAAAAAGGCTTTTAATCCTAACTCTGGGATCTAACTATTTACATAGAAGTAAATTGACATAAGTCAATTGGATGCAGTATTTAGATTGACACAGAAATAATTCCTGTATTTTTGTATAATCTAATCTAAGCTATAATTTAATTAGTAACGAATCCTGGAATTGTCCATTTTTTTATTTATAATATCAATGATGTCAATTTTGTTTTGTCTTTTATATTGACACAGTGCTGTTTAATATAAATGCTAGAGAATATTATTATTATTATTGTTCCTATTATTGTTACTTCACAGTTTTGGTGCACTGTCTTACACTCAGAATTACAATATCATTTGATAATAATTGCAAATCTTAATTAATGAATTATTACATTTCACATCAGAGTTCTAACATAGCGACTTTGAAAATTAATGCAGTAGCAATTATTTTTGTTTTCTAGCGCCAATTTCAAATCAATAATTTTCATTTAAAAATTTCCTTGTGATTCATTCAAAGAAACACAAAGATTTCTTTTATTATTTTTTTGTGTGAATGAGTATGTATGTGGCTTTTGCTTAATTTTTAACATTGCACTGTAGCTATTTTTTAAAAACTTGCTTTAAAATTCTGTAGTCCTTTTTTAAAAAAACAAAAATTAAGGTTTTATTTTTTCCTTATTGACCTTATTAAAAGTCCTTATTAAAAGTTTGTATATTAATACATATATGTTTTTCTTATTAATATTAAATAATTAATGTAAAATGTCTGTATTCTGGATAGCTTAAATTATTAACATTTAATTCTGTATTACCTCTGGCTGAAACACCAGTGGCTTACTCCTTTCCTGCAGCTTAAATAATATTGTCCAATGCTCTTATTAGTCATGGTTTAATTGCATTTTGTTCTCCCCCTCCTTCCCTCCTATACAATGCAATATGATTGTCAGGAGTTTGTAGGCGAGATCTGTGTATGATTGCTTTTGGTGACCAACAGCGCTTCGTGTCTGCACGTGGTAGTGTCAGTCATGTGGATGTCCTCCATGGCCGAATGGAGGAACTAACAGTGTGTGGTTTCTTACCCAAAGGTATTAACCCTCCTTGTGTAGATATGACAGACCTGCCCAACTTTAGGCAGCCTGTGGAGAGGATGAAGCATTTCCTCAGCAATGTGCATGACACTTGGTGAGTACTGGTGCCTCTACAGAGTTGTGAGTATTTTTTTAGATAACTGCTTTTGCCTTGCCAATTCAATAATCCTTTATCTGTTTAAATTCTAATTTTTTAGTATAATATTTTTTTTTATATGTAGATTACTTATTTTGTCTATCTATTTAAATTATTCCATTGCCAAGAAACTGAGGATTAATTATTATTATTATTTTTTTTTTTTATAATTCTCATATATACTTATAAAACATAAAATTAATTATGTTTCCTTTAAAAATAAAATTAGCTTAAAATAAACAAACTTAATAGATTTATTGTAATTAATTTATTATGATGTGCTATTGAATGTATTTTGTTTAATTGTAAATAGTCGTAGAATTCTTATTTCATAAGAATGGTGATATTCTGCTTGGTTTGCAGAATGTCTTTCGAGATCTTTCAAACAGAACTGAACCTTTAAGATAAAGGTTTATTACTGACTTAAATTTTTGCTGTAAATACCTTTGGCCTAATTAACATGTTGAACATCTAGTGTTATATAACAACTCTATGTAATTTTGTTAAGCAGTTTGTGTATTATGTTCTAATAACTATATAATCATTTTATAAGTTGTCATTTTCATAGATCTCGCAATCAGTCCTATGAAACCAAGTCTGTAAACAGTCCTGTAAAAAGATGGAGTTGACAGGATTGCAATTTAGATATCTATTCAAACAGTTCATCTATTCCTAACCATCTTTATCTGACATTTTGCATTCAAGAATTCTGTAACCCAGCTTCTTCTACTTACAGTTGTAATTTACATTTCAGAAACAGTCAGAAGCAGCTGTTAATGTCCCTTGATGATTTAAGTACAATAAGATAGTATCTGCAATTCCATGAATACCTTTATCCAGAATGATATATGAGAAGGCTTAACGTGTGTGTGGGAAATTAGGGAGATAAATCTCTTTGATAGCCAGTACAATACAAGATACAATAAAACAAAAACATCCCAAACCCACCACTTCGCCAAAAAATTTGGTAGACTCGTGAATAAATTCCATCCCATCATACTGAATCCAAACGCTGTAATTAATCTCACTTCCCAACCTCTCAGTCACCTAAAATATGATATCCTCTAAAAATTAGGTAAATTTAGTATTATTCCCCCCCCCCATTATCCCTCTCATGATAGCCACCATAAATGCCATTTTAACCTTTGACAAAACTATAACCAATGTAAATACCTTTAGAAACAGATGCCTCAGCATTATAAAAGAAGCCCCTACTCTGCCCCCAACCTCAATCCTAAACAAAAAGCCCACCTCTATGACTTCAAACTCAATAAAAACCCTCTTATCACACACTCGGACAAAGGCAACTCCATTGTCCTCATGCGCAAACATGAATATGAAATTTTCAAACAAACAAACAAAATTTACAAAAACACAATTCTTACATCAAATAAAATCAATCGTAATACAAAACAAAGACTTCTACTCTCTTGATGCTTACATCCATATTCGCATCCCTCACCTACAACACTATAAACATGCACTTTATGATTTCCTAAATGATGAGACACTCTTCTGCCAGTTTGACATAACCACAAAACAAACGGACTTCCTGAACCACACTATATACAACAGACAATATTTCTCCCACAACAATAACACTTACTAAACTATCTTCTCTATTCACTGCTCACACATTAAATTATATGGCAGGGTATGTCAACGACATCATAATCCTCACAAAGCAACATTACATTATACAGATACAAAAGCATCTTAACTCTAAAGATCCCCACTTACAATTTGAACTCCACCTTCTAACAAACACTCAAACTATCTGGATGTTTCAATCTACATTACTAAAATCTTCTATTTCTCTGTCTGTCTGTCCGGGGCAATTGTTAATTTCCTGTGAGAAAACATTTTCTACAATGAAACGTTCGCGACGGGAATCGAACCTGCAGCCTTTTGATCCAAAGTCAGATGTCTTATCCATTAGGCCACGAGGTTTACATTTGAATTATTGTTTCTTATCACTCCCTGTGTGTGTGTGTGTGTGTGTGTGTGTGAGAGGCGCAATGAGAGAAGAGCCAGAGAAAAAAGAAAATAACTCATTAATTTTAGCCTACGAGATTAAAATTTAAATTTCAATGTTCATTTTTTTTAGCTTCTCTCCATCAACAATGACACTTGCTATCAAATAATGAGTTCATTCATAAAGGAGTAAAATATCACTATTTGCCGTAACCATTTGGAATCGATTCTTCTTGGATTATCTCATACTTACCAGGGGGAGACAGGGGGATGGCCTAGTTACCTACAAAATAATTCTATAAACACCACTGTATATAGAAAACCCACTTGCTCAAACAGATATGTATTTTACAACTCCAACACACCCCACACATACGAAATCAGCACTGTTGATTTTCTCATACTCACAGCATTAACAATCTGCTCCACTAAATTAGCCTTACATAGCGAACTCAACACCATTCATAACATACTTTACTTCCACAACTACTCCTCCCATCTCTTCCACAACTGCCTGAACATACTACAACATAACTAAACAAACCCACCAAACCCACAGCTCTTAAACCCCCTGTCAAATAACATCCCCTTTCCCTACTATCCACCCCTTGAAAATTTCATTAAAAAATTCCTGACCCCATACCAATAAGGCCCTGCTTTCAGATCACCCAACATAAATATTACACATACGACACAACACAATGATCCCTGCAACACTGTACATTGGATCCCGTGTAAACAGTGCCCCTCTGGCTACATGGAACAAACATCCCGCCCCCTATCCAAATGCACCAAAGAACACGAAACTTGCCTTCACAAACAAAGACCCCACACGTTGATATGTAGTAACACATTACAATAAGACTGGACACCCCAATTTCACAGCTGCCAAACTCCTCCCCCACCACAAGAATCTATCCCACCACCACTTTGCTGAATCTTTCAGAATCATTCGATTTAAGGCCTACAACCCTATCACTGGCGGGCAAAACACCCGTCACTATTACTAAACCCCCCATAGTCATTCCTTTACTTTCCCCACACTTTCACTGTGTTCTCACATCGTGTTGTTCTAAATGTTTTTTATTGTCCTATATGTCTGTTCTGTCCCTGAAGATGCAATATGCACTGTATTCAGAAACTGTCAGATTATTTCCATCCTTTTCATCCTGTTTATTTACTTTACCAAGTGAGTGCATTTAATTTCTATTTTCTCCCCAGAATGATATATTTAACCTATACTTAATTTAGATAGACTTTTTTTAGTAATCTTTACAAAGGCTGCATTGGGGCTATTGATTTGAGATATTGTAACTATCATGGCAAATGGGAGTGAGTCGCACACTCAGTAATTTGCATGGAATGCAAAAGGCATGTTTCATATGCCCCTTCCCAATAAACTACTAAAACACACACACATACACAAAAAGCCTCGCTAAGTTCTGCAGGAAATTATATACAGTGGAACCTTGCTATTCGTACAAAATCCGTTCCAGGAGGCAGTTCGAATGGCGAATCCTTTTTTCACATAAGATATAATGTAAATTGGATTAATCCGTTCCAGACCCACAGATGATTGCTTATATAAACCTTTGTAATAATGTGTTAAGCCTAAAATGCATAAAAACTATGAAAACAATAAATATATAGGCCTCTCTTATTATTTCTTTCTTTTTCAGTATAGACGATATGGTTGATTTCGCCATGCCGTACTGAGTTGCCAGGTCAGAGATACGAGTTCCACTTTCAAACTTCGCAACGATTTCTTTTTTTCAATTCAATTGTCGTTCTCACTGCTTTCCTTTTAGGCTTAGTTGAATCAGTAATCTTTTTAGACCCATGGCTGCACTATTTTTAATAAAAATAACAAAAAATAACAATAAAATATTACAAAGTTTCACGAAGCTTGCGTGGATGATGCATAGCATACGGAAGCTAGCACGATACTGAACTGAAGCGATCGCGTGACGCGGCCAGTACCAAGGTCACGCTGTCCAAATCATGAGCAAGCGTACGAATGGCGAGTTCAATTTTACTTGAAAAAGTTGTACGAATAGAGAGGCGGACGAATGGCGGGGTTCCACTGTACTAACAAGTGGTTTTAAATGGTCGATCTATAATTACATTGTTTATGTCTACCTTATATGTAACTAACTTAGATGTATGTATGGTGCTTTGCATATATGTTATTTATACAGAGTGTTTCGGAAATGGTAGACAAAGCGAAGATATACGGTTTCCAAAGGTCATTTTGGGTCGGAAATGTTCTGTGACGTTTTGTTGTATGGGCCGTAGTTTTAGAGTTAGGAAATGAATGCTTTGGGAATGGTCCCTAAAAAAAAAAAGTTCAGTTCTGGCCATTTTCAGCATTTTCTTTAATTATCATACTTGTTTTCATTCATGACATTTGTTATCTGGATTGCTTTTTGTAATAAACTTTACCTTGGTTACTTACACTTCCTAATGTGAACTGAGCTTTCTTTGGTTAGGGACCATTCCCAAAGTATTCTTTTCCTAACTAAAGCGATGGCCCATACAACAAGATGTCATAGAACATTTTCGACTCCAAATGACCTTTGGAACCCATAACTCTTCGCTTTGTCTACCATTTTCGAAACACCCTGTATATTGAGTTATTTTTACTTTTATAAGTGACTCAATGGAAGTTAATGAAAAGAAAATACCTACTGACCCATTTCCTCTTGAGAATTGCTTACTGTAATTGGATTTATAATTAGTAGTAGTTTTCACGGTAATTATTATTATTATTATTATTCTCTTTTCTCATTTTAATCAAATGGATTACCAATGAATGCATGGACAGTTTTCGTATACACCCACGTTATTCCAAACTAAAGGATATTCTTACAATGTGATACGTGTCTTAGAATTATAGATTTCTATACTTCCCTTGTCATTGGTCTAACTTCTAGGAATTGCAGTTGTATAATGATGCTAGCTGAGAAAACTCTGGTCGCTGATATAACTATTGGCCGAATGTGAACTGCTCTGAGTTTCCACATCTGCTTTATTTCTATAACCAGCTCAGTATACTTATTAATCTTGCCGAAATGTATTTTATGCAGATTGTGGTTCAATGGCACAGTTATATCTATTGCCTCGTTTTTTCTCTTTATCTACAAAGATGATAGCTGGTGTTTTCGCTTCAATCCTTTTATCTGTGTGAATTTACATACTCCAGTAGAGCTTGTGCTTGTTTCTATCAAGCTTGCTTGTTCTGGTCAGTACTTGTGGTAAGGTGTTGTATTCTGTATGAGACACCTGAGCTAGCCAAATACAAAATATCTTGGCCATGTTGTTGTACCTTATAGTTGGTTCCAGTTAGGGTACTGATGCTCCAAGAACCTATTGTCTGGTCTCTGTTGAATCTCGATATTGTCTGCATCGACCAATTACACTTTGTTCTTAAGTATGAACTTGCATTAATTTCTTGAGGCGATGGTCCTGTTCTTAATGGCAATCATAAAGCCACAAGTCTCCAGAATAACTCGCCACACTGCAATCAGATATTTGAAATTTTCTTGTTATTTCTTCACAGTTGAGGTGGGCAGCATGGATTCCAGATAGACCTTTCCTTTCCATTCTTCTATTTGAAAATTCGTTGTTACGGAGTACTGTATCAGTGATTTTGTGATTTCTAAGTCCCAATCCTGACCACTTATCTGCTTTACAGGTTATTATTATTACTTTTTATTAATACTTAATTATATTTATTAGTAATTAAGTAATTAACTTTTAATTAGTCAATTAATTAATAACAACTTTTCAATAATAATAATTGCGATGCCACTATTGTTATAGAAACTTTGGAAGTGTTTCTCTTTCTCTTAAGCAATAGAACAAAAAGTATAAAAGGTTCTGTTCTCGTTACTGTAATTTAATTTGCGCATTAAGTATGTTATATACACTCTTTGACAAAAAAGTTGACGCACCAAGAAGGAATTATACAAAATTTGAGAGACAAAATTTCATACATTCGAATAAATTCATTTTCTGTACATGTACATTAAACAAATTGATTAGAATTTCAGAACAGTTGGAAGATTTATTGGACAGATAGAGCTATATAAAGTGAGCATGTCAGTATGGCATTGGTCCACATCTGGCCTGGACACAAGCTGTTGACTTTGATTTATACAGTTGATGGATGGTGTTTTGTGGGAATTCTTGTCAAGCGGCCTCCAATTGGGGGGCTAATTTGTCGACATTCGTTGACATCCCAAATATGTTCAATAGGAGAGAGATCTGACGATCTGGCTGGCCAAGGAAGTGTGTCTCAACCATGAAGACAATCAATAGAGAGGCGTGCCTTGTGTGGACTTGCGTTATCTTTGCTGAAAAGTAAGTCTGAGGTGTCGCAAAAGGGCTGTGCTGTGAGGGTACTGCAGAGGACTACCAAAGGGTCTCTGCTATGAAACGAAATGGCACCCCAGACCGTAATTCCCTTTTGTCGGGCCATATGGTGTGCAACAGTAAGAGCAGGATCCTGAGGATGTCTGGTCTCTCTCCAGACACGTCTCTGCTGGCCATCGGGTCTTGGTTCAAAAAAGGACTCATCGCTGAAGAGAATTTTTCCCCAATCAGCACGCTTCCATGTTGATTGTGCCTGGCACCACTGCAATCGCTCTTGATGGTGTATACTGATCAGTGGCAGGCAGTGTAATGGTAGCCGCAAGTTTAGATCCTACTGCTGTAGTCTTCTATTAATGGTCCTGGTGGTCACTTCAGTATTGGTTACATGTTGGTTGGTTGATAGTTGTGAATCTGGTGCTGTAACAGCTGCTCTGACAATCGCTCTATGTTCCTGTTGCCTTAGACCGTCTGTTGTCCTTATGTCGATGAAATCTGCCATTCAGGACACTTTCCTGCCAGCATCATCTTTTTGATGTATCGCTCTTATCCAAATGCTGAGCGATTCGTCGATTTGTCCATCCACCCTCAAGTAGTCCAATGGCACGTCCTCTTTCAAATTCCGTCATATGATATGGTTGTAGTAGTCACTGTAATGCCTTGCCGTGGTTCTTTAGTACATGTAGGGGAAGGGTTATGATAAGAAGAGTTAATGCAGTGGATCGTCCAAAAGGATTAAAAACGAAGCAGCTGGGCCCAATTTTACCTCGTCTAGGAATTAAATAATAGAAGAAAGAATCCATAGAGATTACAGCAGTGTTTGACAGTGAAGCCAAGAGGATTGGGGACTGTTTTGTAAACAGAGCCTACGGATCTGATGATGGCAGGCAGTCTAGTCATATCAGAGGGGTGATGCCGATGGGTAGCAAACGAGACTGACCACTTAACTCAGCATACGTTTTTCTATGCTGGCCGGGACAAGGGACAATAAACAAATTACTGAGTTGAATTGGATTATAATTAGTGAATAATACAGGTAACTGGGATAGAGTATGAAAGAGATTTAATAAAGAACAAGATATATATTTACATATAGATGATTATAATGACATTATACATTACCCCGGGTTTCAATCGAACGAAATAATATACAGAAAAACACACATAGATATCCAAACACAAATCACACTTTATGTTGTGGCATTCCTACGTGCCAATATTGTTCAGAGTTCACCTGAAACCACATAGCTCCTGGCAGTTCTCTGGAGCAGGGAAGCGGTCCAAGGTTCGGTTTATACTCTTGATTAGCCAAAGAACAATCCTATTGTTGCAGGTAGCCTAGTTGGGGCTGTGACTTTCAGCAACGCACTTCGCTAGGCCTGAAAATTCGAAGAACGTTCTTAAGATGCAACGAAACCTTCGGGCTGCGAACAATTGCTGAGTCCTGTCTTTTTCAGCGGACCTCACCTGTTTCTTCAAGGGATGGTGAAGCAGCTTTCGCTTAGCATAGAGTCAGTCTTCCCTTTTCAGCAGTGGGCATTCGAAAGGGCAGCAGAATGGCTGGCCGCCTGCCCTTCTCAGATGCCCATTGCACACTGTTTTGTTTCACTATTATTTTATAAGCGCTGTCCCCCTGAGTGATGTCACCTAATGCAGAAGACGCCGACTTGTCTACAAAATATCTGTTGGCAGGTCAAAAGAGGGAAGGGATAAAAGGAAGGCAATAAAACTGAATAGAAAAGGAAAGTTGAAGGTAATAAAGCAGATCTAAGAAGAGGAGGGAGAAATGGAAGCCAGATGAGGAGACATTTGGAAGACATCTGTTTTGAGGAGACAAGGCGTTTAGATGAAAATTTGGGAAACAAAGAAATAAGAAAAATATTTCTGATGATTTTTCGTACAAAGAAAATGATGAAAATAAAGGATAGGAGAGGGAGAATTTATGTAAGAACCTCATAACCGTTACACCATGAATTCGCCGGTGAGACATTGTTACAGTTTCAAGGTAAGAAAATGCAATCACAGCCACAGGAAGTTTTGTTCCTGGAATCTAAATTCGCTCTTTATATACACCATCATGATTGCCAGTTCCAATAGCTCCGGCTATTCATTCATTGGGTGCGAATTTTTGATTATTTTCTTTTCGGTCGAAAGGCTTTTGCATGTTAAGTTTCATTACTATCGGATTATTTTTTCGAGATGCAGTGATTTTTTTTTGTCAAAGAGTGTATTTAACTGTAGCAAATGTTACTGGATGAAATTATTTGCCTTTTTATATCCTGAATCAATGGATGTTAAATTTAAAAAAACAAAACATTGATTTTTTTTTTTTTTTGAAATTTTAAAATTCCCTCTAGTATTATCATTATATATATATATAATAATATAAGAAACAGTAGTAAACGCAGTTACTTGGTGAGAATGAAGTGATGGAGGATAACCACTATGCATGTTCCATCATCAGAGGACTGCATGAACATATAGAACAAATACTGTGAATTTATTGGAAAGCAACAGTAATGAAGGGTAGTTTTGCTCACTGTTACCAGATTGTAGGTTGTAAGCCAGATTATGTGGTAGGATTCAGCAAGAAAGCTATGGGATATTCAATTGTGTTGGCTGAAGAATTTCTGTATTGAGATTATTTCACTTTGCTGATTGTGAATTTTCTATCAAAGTAGTTTTGCTGCATGTATAATACGAGGGTGGGCTGAAAAGTTTCCGACCTCATGAAGATGGCAACACTCGTCAACAAAAGTGGGGGAGTGTGTTTGAGTATGCGTTGAAAGATACTCACCAAAATCGCAGCCATTTTGGATGCACAGTTGTTGTTTGACAATCGTTTGAGTGAGTCGATGTGAGTGTTTTTGTGAAAATGGAAAAAATCGAGTATCGAGCTGTCATTAAATAGTTATTTTTGAAAGGCAATATGCCCATGCAAATCAAAGACGAGTTAGACGCTGTGTACAGGGACTCTGCACCATCATTTAGCACTGTTTTGGGCAGCTTAATTTAAACTTGGCCAGACCAGCTTGGGTGACGATGAACGGTCTGATTTGTCAAAAACTACAACCACTGATGATAATATCGCTCACCAAAGTTCACCAAATGGCACTTGACAACCGTCGAATTAAGGTTAGAGAGATATGGAGAGGCTATGAATATCTCCAAAGAACGTGTTTGGCATATATTGCATCAAGATTTAGGCATGCGAAAGCTGTTCCGCGCATTGGGTGCCACGTTTGCTCACTTTGGACCAGAAATTTTCACATGAACATTTCCAACGCTCTGTTGGCGCAGTTTAGGCACAATAAATCAGAGTTTTTGCATCGGATAATTACTGTAGATGAAACTTGGATACACCATTACACTCCAGAATCAAAAATACAGTCAAAACAGTGGACTGCCAAGGGGAAATGGGCTCCAAAAGAGGCAAAGGCTGTTCCTTCAGCTGGGAAAGTGATGTCGACTGTTTTCTGGGATAGTCATGGAATTGTCTTAATCGATTAACTTCATAAAGGGACAACCATTACAACCATCATTACTTGACAAGCTGAAGGCAGAAATTTCGTAAAAACGGCCACAGAGAAAAAAATCTTGTTCCACCAAGACAATACGCTGTCACACACCTCAGCGGCTGCCATGGCAAAAATCCACAAATTACGGTTTGAACTGCTTGACCATCCTTCTTACTCACCAGATCTAGCCCCAAGCGATTTTTGATTTTTTTTTGTTCCCTAAGGTAAAAATTGCGCTTGAGGACAGATTTTCGTTGAATGAGGAGGCCATCACCTTCGTAAACAACTATTTTGCAGAGAAAGACGCCGAGTACTATTTGGATGGGTTGAAGAGATGGGAGCATCGCTGGGGAGAAGTGTGTAGACTTACAAGAAGACTATGTCAAGACAGTATGCTTTGCAGGAGAAGTTTACGCACACACTTATCTACAGTGATTCTGAGAGCGCTTTGCGGGCACTGTGCAGTCACACCCTGAAGGGTCACCCTTTTGTTTTATCCATTTTAGATTTTTTACAGCGTTTTCACCGTTGCACTATCATTTTCTGCTGGATCCCAGGCCACGTCGGCATTGTCGGCAATGACCACGCTGATTCTCTCGCAAAGTCTGCTGCTAGTTTACCCTTGCGACGGATCTCCACTCCGGCCTCTGACATCTACGCACTTATACGTTCTCGTCTCCGATCTGCCTGGCAACACGAATGGGATGCTCTTCACGGCAATAAACTTCGTCTTGTCAGTCCTTCGTTATCCTCTCCTGTCACTCGACTGTTTCCAACTCGCCGGAAGGATGTTCTTCTGGTGCGTCTGAGGATCGGCCATTCAAGACTGACACATAACTACTTATTGCTCAATCGTCCACCTCCCCAGTGTTCTACGTGCAACGTTGTTTTAACCGTCTATCATATTTTAATTGACTGTCCTGCTTTTACTCAACATCGTCGTCAGTGCTTTTATCCTCTTTTTAAATTTCACGTTCCTTTTCATATTTCATTGCTTTTAAATGATAATGATCTTTTACCCATTTCATCAGTTTTACACTTCATTCATCAATGTGGCCTTGCCACTCTATTGTAATTCTCAGATTTTTTACTTTTCTTCTAAATACCTATCATTTTACCTATATCCTATTATCTTACTTTGCACACTACCTGTTCTTTTCTTGTTTTTGTCCTTTTTAGCTAGATACATGTAGTTAGTCTTCATTCCATTTTCTTTTCTTTTTTACCTTTCTTGGCGCAGCTTAGCCGCAGCTGCTTTTGCGCCATAAAACATCAACCAACCAACCAACCAACTATGTCAAGAAATAAAACTAAATTTGCAGAAAAAATGTCTTGTATCTTTGTTAGGTTGGAAACTTTTCAGCCCACCCTCGTATATTTAAATTATGTACCTATCAGTGTAAATTTAATTATTATTGATTCCATTATGAGGACCTATTGCTCATCTGAGAACACAGTGTAATTCACATGTGATTTGTGATTTTAATCCCTAACAAATTGTATCAATATCTTCCAATTATATCTTCACTGAATTATTTTTACACTGAAAACCGAAAAATTTAAAGTTCTCTGTACCAAGTAAACACTTTCTTTGGAAATATACATACATTTCTATAAGGGCTTAATTTATGAAGCACAGTGTGAGCTTGTTGTATTGAGTACTGTGTTTGTAATATCCTTAAATATACCTCAAATTGTGTTTATTCATTGAATGTCCTACTTACTGTGTAAAATAATTGTAATATGTATTCCATACTATAGAGAATGTTGCTAGCATTCTAATGTGATGGCCCTTCACAATTTCCTCACATATTCAAATTTATACAGGCAGCCCTTGTTTTACGATGATTCAATTTATGACCATGCAGATTTACGTCGCTTTAGAATTTAGGCCAAAATGAGGAAAAATATATTTTAAAATAATTGAAAATGCGAAAAAAGAAAATTAAATTTCTTTAGCGAAAATGCAGCCATAAACGTTAAATGTAGTCAACTTTAACAATTGTACTTAGGCTCTGCCCACTCGGTCCATGTGGCTCCTCCCCTCCTTGCTTTTGTTTCGCTCAGTCGTGCTGTGATAAATACGTGTTACAATTAATAGTGATAAAAGTTTTTAAAAATAAAAATGCCCATGTCTGGTAAAAGGAAATATACTAGTGCAACTCCCAATGATGTTATTTATTATTTTATGTTATTTTAGTAGACCTATGAAAAAAGTAAACTGTTAGTTTACATTAATTTTAGTCGTAAAAACTCATTAACATGGTTTAATTATTATTTTATGTTAATTTAGTAGACCTATGAAAAAAGTAAACTGTTAGTTTACATTAGTTTTAGTCGTAAAAACTCATTAACATGGTTTAATTTAATTTTAAAAAACAATATATTTTGGATGTGTGGATCGCATCTACCATGGATTACCCATGTGAACATGAAGAATGCGGTAGTTCACTTGTTGGCATCGGAGGTTTGGTAGTTGAAGCAAGATCCAGCCAGGGAGGTAGTTGAAGTAAGATCTTCACCAGAGAAGGTCAATGGAAGGACATCGCCGATGAGAAGGACTATGGTTAGCTGCTGAGACATCTTATGAAGTTGGAATGAAAAAGTGGATTGGCAACTGAAGTAATCAGTCTGAAGTGCGATTCAATTAGTGCTGGAATTAACCCTACCAATAGGAAGAAGGACAATGGTACCGGGATGTATGCAGGAGGCATCGCAGATTAGTTTGGACCACATGTCAAGTAACTATTCAATCTAAGGCAGTATTTGAAGAAAGGTAATATTTAATATTATTTGGTCAGGATCCAGTAGATAGGGATAACTTTTGCGATTTCCATTACGGTAGAATAAAGTTAAAGTGTAAAGAATTAGGACTAGTCGAATTAGGGCTATTTATGGTGCCAATTAGTTCCGACATTAGAATTCTAGATTAGATCAGAAGATCCAAGTGGACGAGCTTGTGGTAAAGGATATTTAAATATCTAGAATTAGATACGAAGATCCAAGCGGATGAGCTTGTAGTATAGGCCTGTTAGATTTCTTGAAGGAAAACCAAGCGAACGAGCTTGTAGGATTAATGACAGAGATACATCGAACATACGAAATAGAAAACCTAATTGAGCGGATGTGTTTATAATAGCAGTTAAGAAAACCATGTCCAAATAAGCAGTTAATTCGAAAGGTTTGAGATTTGGAAGCTGATGCGTTCGAGCTTCAAATCTAGATAATCGGCACAGATCGGCAATAGAACGGAAGTGTTCTAAAGTTATGGCAGATGTGCATTGTTAAATATAATGTTTATGTGTAAATTTAATTGAGCATTAAAGTTTTGAGATTGCTCACCAAGTATTTTGATACATTTATTTGTATAATATATATATAGAATTAAATAAGATGGATTTCTATTAAGAAAGAAGTATTTTGCCTTTATCCTTTCGTACAATTCGTCATCATTATTTACGATACTATTTAGGCCTTTCATACAGGGTGTCTACCAACCGGGAAAACCGGGAATTGTATGGGAAATTTGGATTGACATGAAATGTACGGGAAATATACGGGAAAATCAGACTATGTCCTTAAATTTTAATCATTTTGTTTGGTTGAACAGAATTTTTTGTGAAAATGTCCTTAAATCTACGGGAATTGTCCTTAAATTTTTTGTTTAAGATTCAGTAGACACCCTGTCATAAGAATAGGATTTATGTTAATAGGCCATTTCATAATCATAAGATGTTTATGATACATTAACAGCCATTCAAAGTATCAAGTAATTTGGTTATGGGCCAAATGTACTAGTGTACGAAATAATACAACATTAATTAGTACAACATTAATACTATCCACAAAGTATTAATTTTAGTTCTGATCCAATCCATAAGAAGTTTTAAGTTGGTTTAGGACAATTATAAGACATAAGCACCATAAGAATAAGTTCTATGGTTAAGGTTATTCATAGTAATGTATCTGCCACTTGTGCCCTAAAGTTGAGAGCCACATTTGTAAATCCTGTTAAGCAACAGGTTTCTTTGTGTCAGAACCCACAGTTGGGAGCGAGTATGGGTTCCATTTATTCTTCATGCCTTCGAAGCTTGTCATTTAAGTGGTAAGTATGGCTGAGGATTTATAACTATGCTGAAACAGCCATACCATACTCCACTTCATTGACAAGCTCTTGGCATGATTTTTTTTATTTTCATTATGTCAGGATGTCTACCAATGGGGAAATCCAGGATTTGTATGGGAAATTTGGGTTGACATGAAATGTCCTTAAAAATCAGACTATGTCCTTAAATTTTCAGCATGATGTCAGGCCTCGCAACAGGTTTTTTTTTTTTTTTTTTGGTTGAACAGATAGGTTTACAGGTTTTTTTTTTTTTGGCTGAACAGATAGGTTTACAGGTTTTTTTTTTTTTTTTTGATTGAACAGATAGATTTACAGGGTTTTTTTTTTTTTACAGAAATTTTTGTGAAAATGTCCTTAAATGTACGGGAATTGTCCTTAAATTTTTTGTTTGAGATTCAGTAGACACCCTGTATGTGCATGATGAGTAATTCACGTTATTTAAAGTTCTGTACAGAACGACATAGGAAAGAATAGTAGTGATATTTCTGATTTCCCTCTCAAAGATTTCTGAAGTGGAAGATAATCTGAAAGCTCTTTTATGAACATTGTTGCAATGATAATTTTGAAAGCCAGGGGAGTATACGAATAATATTCATGGTAATTCCTTAGAAATTCGGCTTTCTGTAGACACTCATTAAAAATTTATCTTTAGTTGTATTTATAGTCATATCAAGGAAAGATATTCTTCTATTCTTCTTTCTCATAATCAAAAGCTATGTTAGTATGAATACATGCAAAAATATCTAGTAAACTATTATCAATAATGCATATTAAAAAAGTGCTCAGAATAAAAAGACTTGATGCAAAATCTACTATTCCTAAGTGCTTTAAGTGCAATCTTCTAAACTAATATTAAAATTAATGTGAATTTATGTCTTTGATTGCAATTTTTGGAATTTACATGTATGTTGTAAGAACAGGGTTGATTACATTACAAGTGAACGATTTCAATATGTAAAATCTAAGGTCACATAAGCTGCAAACCACAATTTGTCCAAGGGTTATAAAGGCAGCGTAGCAGCTAATATTCCATTAATTGGTAATAGTGTGTCGGTTACGATGCCACCGAAAATAGACCGATTATGTGAGGGCTGTATTACTGTCCTTGCTGACACCAAATTTTTATATTCTGCTTTTATAAGCTTATGCAAAACCTGGGGATTGCATATTTCAAAAGGAGGCATTAGCAACATATTAAATAAAAACAGAAAAAGTCAAAAACCAGTAATGTTGGATGAATCGGAATTCTTGAGACAGAAACTCACACCTCATCTACCTTCGGAGGTGGTTGCTAAAGTGAAAAGTGCCTTGTCATGGGAGAGAATTCAAAACGCAAAGGTGTGTTACAAGACAAGTAGGAGTCTCTCAGTCAATGATACACAACATAAGTCACCAGAAACTGCAGCTGGTTGAACGTCACAAATCCCTTTGCATAAGCTGCTGCCAAGGCATGTTGCAGCATGATGTATCATTTGCTGAAAGTTATACGAACACTATCTTTCTGGCGATAAATGGAAATTTGTTGTGACTTTGGACGAGGTATGTGTGTACCTAAGTGACTGTAACGAGCCCAGAGCATATATTATAGGCCAAGGGGAGAAAAAAATTCAGAAATGGTATCTAGAATGTAGAGAAAGTTTTCCAAGAGATTTCATGATCATCACTGGATACTGCTACAAGAAAAACTTCAGATCTGTAAGGCGGCCAACAATATCAAAGTTAATTCTCTCTACTATCAGAGAAACATGCTGAATCTATTATATCGCAAATAAATTCCTTCTCTGTTAAAACTAGACTTAAATCAAGTTTAGGTGCACCAAGTCAAACCTCCAGCCACACCTCTATTGTCGACCATGGATTACTTAAAAACCCTTAAACAAGAAACTGCAATATGCTCAATTCTTTTTTTCTGATATCCCAGTAGTGCTATCAGTGCTTCCCCAATGGGCTTTTGTGGATTTAGGTTATTAAAACAGGCCCTTGGAAGTAGGTGTCTATGTTTGTTGGGTGGTTTGTGGAAAGCCTGTAGAGAGGAATGGTTGATGATTGATACGAATTCTCTGAGAAGGAGTGTTTTTGAATGAAAATTGCGATGCAGGACAATAGTTTGAAACAAGGGCTATCAGATAGAAGATGATCCAAACATGGCATCGAGGTTTTTCAAAAATGTTATGAAGGTTAGAAATCGATTACTTATACTTAATCAGCCCTCTGTATTTCCCATACAAACCTATGTGGCTCTTGAGGGTTGAAGGTATAAACTGTTTCAATGACAGGATAGTTGAGATTGGGTGGTTAGCCGAATGCTCGCCTGACTTTATCTCTGGAAAGAAACCTGATTTCCATTTTATGGAGGGCTGAGTGAACCATAGGGATTTTCTGGAGAAGAAACAACCTTAGAAAAATCACCAACCCCTAATGGAGATTGAACCTGGTTTCTCTAGCCTGCAATCTGGTACCTAATCTACTGTATCACCTACAGTTTATTTGTCTATTTTCAAAACATTTTTATATTATCTGAAGAAAAAAACAAAACATTATAATGTACTACACAATATCACAGCCTTTTGCAGAATAACTTTGATAACAATAACTGTTTTTTGGAACCAGAAATTATAAACAAACGTGGATGTATTTTGCCAGATCAGGAGTCTAGTAAGAGCAGGCTTTTGCAGATAACCTGTTCAGCAAAACATTATATTGAGATCAGATTCTTTTGTATTACTCTAGTAATGGAACAGTCAACATCAATAACAAGTTTATTTGAAAGAGATATGTCCATGGCATAGATCACATTGGTGTACATTCATTTTAGAACATATTCAGTGTTAGTTTAAAAATAAGATACCTGGCAACTTAAAAAATTAATTAAAGCAGGGTTAGACGATCAATTTTTGTCCCTCATTTTATGAGATAGGAAACAAATTACTATAAAACAAATACTCCATTGAAGTAATGTAGGGAAATTCCATGAAATTTCAATTGAATTACTTTAATAATTGATATTTAATAACTAAAAACACTTTCAGCACATGAAGCTTGCATGGAAATGCTGTGATATCTTTAATATTTACATATTTAGTGCAGTCCATGTACACAATGGCGCATAAAAAAGTAGCCCAACTCTCATTTGAATGTGTGTGAGATATTGTGACCGTCTGAAATGCTATTTGACACTGGCAGTAGTAGTGTATTGAGTGAGTGAAGAGCTGCAATAATCGACATGAATATTTTTTTTTGTCAGCATTTCTCTGCATCAGTTGAGTCAAAGTTTCTGTCCGAATTGTGCAAGATGCCGTACTTGATAGAGGAAAGAGTGGCAATTTTGGAAGCTTATATGCGAACAGGTTCGATTAAGGAAACCCTAAACATTTTTGGGAACAAGTTTACATATGGAGGCCATCCGGCGAACAGAGCCATATAGACATTCGGGAAAAAGCTGTGAGCTACCTGATTTGTGCATAATGTCTCAAAACAAAGAGCTCTTTAACTGTCATGCCGAGTGATGAGGCGTGGTTTCATCTCTAGCCACATCAGTTTCCAAAACACGCAGTACTGTGCAGCGGCGAACCCTCACCTCATGCACGAGTAGCCATTTATGACCAAAATCAGTGTTTGGTGTGCTGTGTCAGGGATACGCATTATTGGACCGATATGTTTTGATAGGAACGTCAACCCGGAAGTCTGCATGAACATTTTTTTATGAATTCTGTACTTAACTCGCTCAAGAGGAAAGACAGAGCTGCTTCTTCATGCAGAGCTGCATGGGGCGATATGCCACACTTCTCAGGTCTCCCTGCAAAAAGTCCATGATGCTTTCTCTGAAGAACGAACTGTTAGCAAACATTTGTGGCTGCCACTTTCTCCAGACCTTTCAACATGTGATTAGTATCTTTGAGGACACTTGAAGAGCATGGTGTATGAAACTAATCCACACAGAATACAGTCGCTGCCATTGATGTCAATACTTTATGCTGGGTGTACCTATACATGATTAGACGTGCTTAGCTGCAGGTTTCCACTTCAAATATCTTCTCTGATGGTGAGTCATTTCAGCAATTTGCTTCTCTATTATTCTCTAATATTCAGTATTTACATGGACCCAGGCTACTTTTTCATGCGCCACCCAGTATCTTAAATATACAACTTAATTAGATCATTCAATTTGGGGTACATCTCTTGTAGTGCAAGTAGTTCTTCAAATAATTTGTATTTGCTTCAATGGTACAATTTTTGTTGCATATATATTTTGCATCCCCTTTAATTAACTGATTTACCAGTCATGTTTTGTGTTGTAGTTGATCATAATAAAATGCTACTTTCTGCTAAATGACATAATTGTTTATATTAATAGTATCTTAATTAATAGCATAGGCCAGTGCACAGTGGTTTCATGTCTACGGGAGATATGTCAAAATATCATAGATAACATCATAAATATGCGATTGCAATGAATGAAAAAACACTCAGTTTCGAATAAACTTGTGAGATATTAAAAAAATACCATATTCATTAATATTTATACATTAAAATGGTAAAAATAGCATATTTACACAAATGTAAATACATTACATTTCAAGATCTTTTATGCACCAGTAAATAAAGTATTCAAAAATAACTCAATAGCTAGAAAAAATAGCTCAAACTTACAAAATATAATAGGTTTATTTACATAAAAGAAGTATTTGCTTGCTTATATATATATATATCTCCTAGAAAACTATGCTAGGTACATATTTAAAGCAAAAACTAAATGTACTAAAGATCTTATGCTAATTATTAATATCTAACCATTGTTGTTAATGTTTTAAGAATACAATATTTCCTTATGATAATAAATCTAAAGCAGTCTTTGTCAGTGGTTTTTTTTCTTCCAGGGAAGTAGTTTTCTCAATTTCATAATCAAAAGATCTGAACTTGAAAATCAAAGGTTTAGAAGTCAGTATTAGTTGCAGTCTGGTGTGGTTTAGTCTAAATATCCTTATTTTTTTGGTTTCGGCTGCTTCCTCGGATAATTCTCTGAAAGGCAAAAGAGGAAAATCAATGATAACTGATCCATGAATATGAATTTTAAGACGCCAGAATGTGATACCCAAGATATCTACAATTTTCTTAGTGGTTTTGATGACAAAATCTTAAAATTTTTCTCTATTTATTTTGTAACTCGATGACATTGCTTTAATATTGCCTATCGATTAGAGACTTGTGTAATCCAGTTAAGTCTTCAGAAATTTCTAAATTTTCAAAAAAATTTTGGGCTGTATTTCCCTAATTTGATGTTCCACATATAAATAAATTACTTAAACATAATTCGGACAATTTTTCTATTAATTCTTTTTGCTATTCTGTTATTCTTGAAGCTGTGTGATTTAAAAGAGACTTTGAAGTTCTATTTTGGTTACAGTTTCAGTCACAATCTCCGTTATTTTGTTCTCACACTTCACTCAAAAAGCTGCTTCCTTGGCCTTCTGTGTTTGCATTGAAGTTATACCGCCCTGTAAAGCCTCGTACACACCAAGGGACAAAGTCGCGGAACTTGTGTTGCGGGCTGTTCTGCGACTGTTGCAATACATTTTTCTCGTGTTCCAGGACTGTTGCGATACAAAAGTCGCAAGTCTCATGTTCCCCATCGAAACGGGGAACACGAGACAATGTTGCGCGACATTTCGTAGTCTGTACGTGTTCCGAGACTTCTGAGTCAGTTTCTACTTCTCCGCCATGGAAACAACATTAAAAATAATCGAAGATTTTCAGGCCCTCCCATCTCTTTGGGATATCACAAGTGTGGATTAAAAAAAAAGAAATGAAAGGAGAGATGCTATAGGGCATCTGTCCCAAAAATTTCTGAAACCCATGCCATCTTCCAGTTTTAATTTTTCGAGAAGATTAATGGCAACAGTAATGCCTCCCGAAAATAGAGTTCTCCTCCAGTACTGTTTAGATTTACGATTTTTCCTTTTTATCAACATTAAATTATTTAAGCACAAATTAAACGCACAGAGAGCAATCTGTTGGGACATCGCGCTCTGATATCTGTAGTGCAACTAGCTGTTAGGTGTGGACGCGCGACATTGTATAGCGACAGTCTAGGGACAATGTATCGCGACTGTCCCGAGACACGTGTTCTGTGACTTTGTCCCTTGGTGTGTACTAGCCTTAACTCTACATCTTCTGTAATACTTAAACCATTCTAAATTTTTGACTAAAATCTCCTCTTTATTGCTGAGATCAGTTTTTCATAAAATGGAAATTCTCTAACAAAGACATTCAACCTGTGATTTTTACATATACGGATTGAAATTTTCCACGTTTTCAGATTCCATGTTATCCATTACACTTTTAAAAACATGACATTTTTTTTTGGTTGCATCGCTAGTTTTCGAGTGTCACATTTCATATATATGCATCTTCGTAAATTTAAATAAATTGAAATACCTGAGAAAAAAAAATAGAGCTGTATTAACAGAATACCAAATCTACAGCCTGTCAGTAACACACATGCTACGTAGTGCCTATGGTGGCGTAAACAGTGAATTGTGATGAGAAAAGCAAAGCTATGCAGCTAGTTTTTTTTTCTTTACAAATTAAGGATTTATTTTCTATTTAACTAACTGTAAGCTTCGTTAAAGACATTAGTAAAAGTCTATGTAAAGTTATAGAAACACAAAAGTTATTGTCAAAACTGCAGTATGTAGCAGGAATAATATTTCAAGATTAAACAAAAATCCAGTGACAAAATAACACAAAATTAACAAATCATAACAAATCATAACAAATCATAATTCCTTTTTCTAGGAATTCCATTGCAAAACAACGTTTGCATTTTTCACCTTCCCAGGAATTGACATGACTAATGAAAGGGCCACAATGCCTCATTGATAACATGTGGTTAGCGTTTGCTCTATGTGATGACTTCCGATTATAAAAAAGAAACGCTAAAGTGTTATTAATAGGGACCCTATTTTATGGTGAAATAAAACTGTTCATAGCGGTAAAATAAAAGACTCCATAGTGGTGACTATTTCGCGTTTATTTTATCATATAAGATTTCTACATTTCCACAAATAAGCTATAATTTTTCATTAAATTAAATATTAAAAAACACAAAACTTGAGATATTAAATTTCGTACACCGCAAAATAATACGAAACACAAATGCCGGGTGATGACGCTAGCTTGGTACTTGCGTGCATACTGGTCCTCCCTCTGTTGTTTAAAGCAACTAAAACCTCAAACAAACGAACGAAAGTGTTTTTATTTTATTTATCCTTTTAGCGTTTTTTTTGACGATTTCACATTCATTTAGCTTTTATTTTGTGTGTTTTTAATGGTTCCACTGTTATTTCGTGATTCCGTACTAATAATCTCATTTCGCCTTTAAAATTATTGATTTATGCGATTTGCTCCATGAAAAGCAAAAATACAACCTTTAATAAAAATTTCGCGGATATCGTTATTACCACAAAATAGCGGTGACTATTTCGCGGATATCGTTATTACCACAAAATAGGGTCCCTAGTTATTAATAATGGTACATTTACACTCCATAGGTCTACTATAATCAGTCATTACTTGTCAGAAATTTGGATGTAGCCTTTTTTATTTTTGTCGCATAGGTGGAACCACTGTGCAATGTTTGAAAAAGACTCCAGATATCTTTTCTTTGAAATATACAGCAGATTCATTCTTCAAGTGAAAAAGTACCTGATTTGTTTGTTCTGTTTATGGCAAATCAGTACATTAAAAAACAAACAAACAAGAAATCAGTAATAGAATTACCTTCTACTTCATTATCTTACTCATAGAAATAAGAAAACATTGTCATTTTGAATCATAAGAGCATCCTTCTACAAGGTTAATGACTGAAAGAGTTGATCCTCTGTCTGTGGTGGAACTTGATATTTTTGGAAGCTGTTTACTTTCCTACTTAGTCCTATAATTGAGACAAAGACTCATTTGAATAAAGATCC
The DNA here is from genome assembly GCA_023159025.1 of Thereuonema tuberculata. Taxonomy (NCBI): domain Eukaryota; kingdom Metazoa; phylum Arthropoda; class Chilopoda; order Scutigeromorpha; family Scutigeridae; genus Thereuonema; species Thereuonema tuberculata. The sequence goes on along the minus strand of JAFIDM010012231.1, from coordinate 2,160,592 downwards.
TAGTAAATAAACGTCATCAGTGGATTTCCCGAAGTCCCAAAAACATTTTATTAACAAAACATTGAAGGCATAACAAAATGTAGAAAATGTGGAAATCATGTATTTTCACTGAAGACTAAAAAACATTGATCATAGAACAAATAATGCTTTGATGAAGATAATGCATGGAAGGTTGAGAGGACTGAAAGCTGACATATTATTTCTAAAGTGTGTCTAGCACATTCCATAAGATTCAGATCTGAAATTCAGATCCCATGCGATTGCTGTTATCTTCCTTTAAAAGAGTAGTATCTATACAAAGCCTAAAGACAATTGAAGGATGTCATTACAACTGATAAGTTAGTGCCCACTAGCACTTGGTATGTTTCTATTGAAAATAATTCAGTCTGGATTTTGTCAGGGTATAGATTGTTTTGCATAAAGACCACTTTAAATTTTGGTATATGGTTTGCCTTATTTGACTGAGACCTTCATTTGGTTGTTGGAGAGTTTAATTTATATTCCTATATCTTGTTAATCGGAATATATTGGAATGAAAGTTAACTAGATTTTGTTAATGAATTTTGTAGTTTTCCAAAATTGCCTTTTGCACTTAATTTGGACACCAGTTTAAAAAAAATAATTCTTATTTATTTACTGCTGAACATCTATTAAAGATTTCAATTTAATAGGATTTCAGTTGTAAGTAAATGAAAAGTAATAGAATCTTTTAGATATTTTGTCAGGGTAAACCAAAAATAAAACAACTCAGTGTGTGATGGATACTTTTCAATGATCTGAAAGGGTTTTAGAATTTTTGTTCACTTTGTGATCATTCTCAACCAACCATAAGGTATTTTGGTTAATTTAAAAGAATACAAGTTATTCTTTTTACATTATGAAGGGAAATCTTGTATCATAAGTCTTGATTTCCTTCCACAACACCATTTGCAATTCAATTCAACTATGATGGACTTTGGAATCCTTATAGATTCATTCTTCAAATGTATGGAAATCAAAGATAAACATCAAAAATACAGAATCAATAGAAGATCAAGTCATGTTTATCCTGTACTATAGAATCAATTAAATCTAACAGTCTGAAATTAGTTACACTAAACTAAATAAGTAAGATGCAGGAATGTTAAATTTTGTCATTCAGAAACATAAAACAGAATATCAGTAAGTTTGTAAGGCTGATAAGTTCCCTATCAGATTTGGGATGGTGGTGATAAGTGAGAATAAATCTGGTTTTGAACCAACTAAGAACAAACAGAGGTCATCTTTAAGACTTTCAGATCTCAATAATTTCAGCACTTAAGGTTCCAGAGTCATCAAGCAGTAAGATATCCTGTTTATTTATTTTTTCTGGAAGTTTCATGCCCGGTTGCACCAAAGTAGCGTTTAACTACAGTTTCCTTGAACCTCAGATCCAAGTTCAGCCTTATTGCACCAAGCTACAATAGGCACAACTGAACCGACGTTCTGTGATCTGCGTTCATGGCGGCGGCAGTACGTCATGCGTTCAAAGCTGATTCCTAATTGGTTACAAGATTCGTCTTTCGTTGCGGGAAATCAACCCAATGGATTGTTTTCAATAGTTGTCCTTTGTTTCAGCAGTCAACAATCTCATTACGAAAATGGAGTTCAGGAATTAAAAAACTGAATTCTGCCGAGTCCCTATTTATACAGAGACGAAAAAAAAAAATCCTTTTAATTGATATAATTGAATCGTACATAACACATTTTAGAATGTAAAAAAACCGATGCGGAATATTACTAATGTAGGTAATCGTGGAGTTTAGCGTCCCAAATTAAATAACAATAAAAAACCTACAACAGTAAATAACACACAGTTCTAAAATGTGAAATTTCATCACACTTTGGTGGGTGGCTGGCTGTAAGTGTCCCACCCCCGACCGAGAACGGGCCCTCGTAAACTCTGTTTTCGTGCCACCACGTTCTGGAGTCCGGCGTTCTCCGCCGGTCTCCTGCCGGGTAAGGACGATCCATCGGCGGCAGAGATGGGACCAACAGCGGCAAACTTCGGTGCCGAGAAAAAAGGCCCGGTGTCGATGGGGGGTGGGACACTTAGGTATCCGTGCAGACTTGGGTGAAATTTCACATTTTATCACTGTCATTTACTGTTGTAGGTTTTTTATTGTTATTTAATTTGGGACGCTAAACTCCACGATTACCCTAATATATACTGATCGCGAAATAGTCTGCCTTTTGGTTACAAATGATGCAACTCTGTTAACAACTGAAATTCCTCTTCACAGTCACTGTCTAACGAATTAAATAAATGTAAAGTTGTCATTTTTAAAAGTTATTTCTGATAGTTGAGAGAAAACATGCTTTGGTCTCAATTCGCAAGCGAATATCAGTAAAGGCCGAACGCCGAACAGCGGTTTTGAACCGAGTTCAGCGCCTTGAACAGCCGAAATCGGCAGTTCAACTTGACGATGCTTTTGAACCGAGATTATCACGAACGTTTTTGGCGCAATAGGTTTAAGAATGATCAAATTAAGAATAATTTGAATTTCATTGTAGCAGTAACTCAAAAAAAAAAAAAAAAAAAAAACCTCAGCTTTTTCTTTTTTGTTGTCAGGACCTATTGCCTGTGCGAATACCCTTGTACCATAATAGATAATGAGTATCAGATTGCCTTTAGAAATGTAGATAGTGATGTCTTTAAGAAATCATATTTTAAAATATGTCTTCCTGAGATTCAGAAAATAGACCATTCTAGTTTTGAGAAAAAAAAATGGTGATCAAACGAAAGGAAAATTTTCTTTATAAACTTTTTATTTTTTGTAAAACTTATAAAAAGCATTTTTTCCCCATTATCTGCTGTTTAAATTTTTTGATTTTTTATTTTGATCTCATTCATTTGATGTTTTTAAGAGAAGTTGCCATATCCTCGAAAGACAACATTGCAAAACAAAAGTTATTGTTTGGATGGAATTTTAAAAAAGTGAAATGGACGTCATCCTCAGAAGATACCAACAAAGAACTCACAATAATGCTAATCACAGGTAGTTGCAGATGAAATGAGAAAATGGAAACTCCCATTCTTTGCATTGGCTGATAGGAAAGATTGCGAACGTTTGACATGTGACCAGAATGTAGGCTTATGTTAGTTAAGTCTCTGCCTCTAAACCAAACATCTCAATGGTCCCTGAAGACACTGTGAAGTTCCTGAAGCCCCAACATGGAGAATCATGATATTCGTGTAATTGCTCTTTATGAGTGGAAGCAATGCAAGAGAGGTGGCAAAGAAAATCAATGTGGCATTTAAGGAGGGAACCACATCCAAGAGCAGGTCGGTGTACCGTTGGTTCCAGAAGTTTAAGGGTCGATGATGAATGTCTGAAAAATCAAGGATGCAGTAGGGCACCATCATTCATCAATGACGATGAACTGAAAGCTTTTGTGGAAAAGAATACAAAACGGACATTTCGACAGCTTACAGAGACGTTCAGTGTCCATTCTTCAACCATTTCTTGCCATCTGGAGGCATAACTTTCCCAAACCAGAGCTGCACTAGAAGAAAATTATGATCATTGCATGGTAGACTATTGCAGGTTTGAACCATCAAACCTTTCTGAAACCAGGCAAGACAGTCACTGCTGCTCCGATTTGGCGGTGGTACACCATGCTGCTGAAGGAGTATTGGAGCATGGTGAAATGATCTGGTGTTCTCCTGCTCCATGACAACGCATGTCGTCACATTGCAAAGCAGACCAAGGAGAAGATCTAGCAGCTTGGATATGAGGCTCTTCAGTATCCACTCTACTCACCAGACTTGGTGCCCATGGACGACCATTTGTTTCATCATTTGGAACTCTACCTGAGGAACAAAAGCTTCCATAACCTGACCCAGCTGGAAAATGCCTTCGATGAATGTATCAGTTCCTGTGCCTCTGATTTTTTTAAAAAGGGCATTTATCTGCTTCCTGATCTTTGGCAGAGATGCATAGATACCAATGGTTCTTACTTTAACTGAATTTGTTCATTGCCAATAAAGTTATGCAACGTTAAAGCTCGAATGCCTTTTGTTCGCATTTCATCTACAACAAACTGATACATGAAACTCCAAATAAAACACTATCTAATACAAACATAAAAACAATGTAGCCCTTGAACAAGTTAAAAGATACTCACATTTCTGGAATGAAGAGTTGACAAGGCTTAAAACCAAAGGCAACAAAGCATGTGACACAGCAGATTAAGTGACACTACTGAACTTAGAAAAATCCAAGCTAAGTTCAATAACCATTATTCAAAGTAAATGGCTGATAAGGATAAGGATATACTGAGGGTCGGTTATTGGCCATTTTGTCACTCAGACCGCGTTTTTTGGGTCCATTGTGTCCCCTCATAAAACATGACATCGTCAATGATTATTCTTCAACATAAGGTTGAGTTTCTGGGGTCATAAAGAGTCCTGTAGATTTACAGAAAAATAAAATGACCTTAATTAAAAGTGGAGATGTTTTCAATGGTAAGACGAAATCTTACCAAAGCTAAAGCTGGACAGAAACATAGAAAGTGTTCAGGAAATTCCTGATCCATTCCACTTTTCGTCTGGAGGTTTCGGTGTATACCGTCCCTCCTCTGAAGTTTCGTGGAAGTTAACTTCCTGGTTAGTACCCTAGATGGGGATGTCTTTGGAGTTCTCGTCTTCAGAGCCCTCCGTTGTTATGGGGGAAGCAAACGTCACCCTGCGAAGAGCCCCCATTCGCAGGGAAGGCCATTTTTTATTTACTCCAGGATTCGGCCTGGTTTCCTAGAGGCACCGTTGAAGACACTATAACCCCAGTGCTATCCATCCATCGGCACGGTCCGCTTAACACCTTAGATTGGGGGGAGTCTGGTTCGGGGTGCAGAGCACTGCTTCGCCTCTCACAGTGTCCTCGTACTCCCGCGGAGACGAAGATTTCCACTATCCACCACCCGTGGACCCGCCAGGTTGCTGACATCCCGAAGCTCCCGGTTACAGTCCAATGACTATCCCCGGCCTGGAAGTAAATGGCTGACTTCCTGAAGTTTTATTGCAAAGATGGACCCAAAGCAACACCTCATTATTTCGAAATTAGAAAATAATAGAAGTTTTAATTTAACACCACTAGATATTGGAACAAAAATACCTCAATTCATAAAGTGACATTGCAAATGCATTTGGTAAATTTAAGGCTACCAGTAGCTTGAAGATCTTCCCTAACATTTACCATAAAAGAAATAAGAAAAAGACCCCATTAGTTCTTATTTAAAAATCAATAATTCACTTTTTTAATGATAATTTTAACATTAGAGAGCTAGAGATAGACATTAAAGAAAAAAAATTGTTAAAAACTCTGGGCCAGATCAATTTTTTCTGAGTGTATAAAACATTCTTGGTAAATAAGCAAGGATAATCATATTAGCGTTTTCCAACCAAACTTGGCATAAAGGCCTACCATCCAACTGGAAGAAAGGAGAAATAATCCCAATTATAAAAAACAACAAAGATCCAAAACTCTTGGATAATTACAAACCAATTACTCTGACAAATGTTGTTTGTAAAATAGTTAAGATGATGGTCAACAATAGCCTTATAATGATCAAGTTGAGTTCAGACAACACAGAAGACAGCCGATCAGATTGTCCAATTGACTCAAATCAGAAAAGATGACATCTTCTCAATTCCATCTCATCATACTTGAAATTATAAAATGTAAAAGAAAAACTCATATAATCTGATAAACATCTTTAATCCACATGATATTTCGGTTCTCTGGACAAGAATCATCTTCAGGTTTATTTTTGACTAAAATAAAAATTTCCTTCTTTCTCTGCAGCTTTTCTAAGAATACAAAATTTAAAAACTTACAAATATTAAACAATCAAATCTTGCTTAATTTTCAAATCATTACCAAACTTTGTTTAAAATAACTAACTTCATGCTTATTACTAAAGATTATATAAACAATACAAAATTTTGTTCAAATTTCAACCACTGTACAATTGTCCTTTACAAATATTTCTCTTGTTTAACTTTAGGGTCATTCAGTAAGTAATGCAACACATTTTTTTTCTCAAAGTAGATTTGTTTTATTATAGTTTTAAATGCATCACCTTGTTCCTCAATTCTTTAGCTACAAAAAAAAAAAAAAACTATTTTCAACATAATCTCTGTTCAAGTCTATGGCTTTATATCATCAAGATGTCAGAGCTTGTATGCCTTGACGGTACCGCTCTACTGGTCTGTGCCTCAGCCAACTTCTTACTATGTCAAAAACTTCCTGATTGTTGCCAAATCGCTTCCCGCAATGTGCATCCTTTCGAGGTCCGAATAGGCAGAAGTCTGAAGGTGTAAGATCAGAGCTGTAGGGTGGATGAGGGAGAACAGTCCAGTGAGGTTTTGTGATCTCCTCGTGGGTATAGAGACTTGAGTTTGGTCTGGCTTTGTCGTGGAGCAGGAGAAGTTTGTTCATGACTTTGTGGCAATGATCACGCTGGAATCGTTGCCTCAGTTTCTTAAAGAGTCTTCACATAGGCTTCTGAGTTGATCGTTGCACGTTGCAACATTGGAGGAGTCACCACTGTGTGCGGCCAGCCAGAGTGCGGAAGATCAGACAGCTTCCCTTTTCCTTCTTCTGATGAGGACAGACGATTCGCCCAACGACTCACAGTGCTTTTATCAACTGCCTGGTCTCTGTAAACATTGTATAAGGGCTTGTCAATATTTGTAACGGTCTCCTGTTCCGCCAAAAGAAATTCAGTAACTGCCCTTTGTTTGGAATGCATCTCATTCACAGACGCCATCTTAAATGCTACCTACAGTATTGCTGTACAGCTGAGAATGATGAAACAATTTGAGAAAGTGTGGGAATGTTTGAGGATACTATACAGAAAATTTCACATTTTTTCATCAAATATTAGCCGAGAAAAAAAAATGTGTTGCAGAAATGTGTTACTTATTGAATGACCCTCATATTCAAACGTCACATTGCTCCCTTTCAAAAATTTATCTTTATTAATGGATGATTTCCAATTTATTATGCAGGATTCCACCAAGAGCCTTTCTTTTCATCTTGTGTTTGGCAAATTATCTCCACTAGGGGATCTGGATTATGTTTTCCTGTTGCGCAATGATCCACCCAATCTGATATGTTGTTCTTGCTGTTTTTGTATGCGCTAATATGTTCCGCTAGTCTTTCTTTTAACGTTCTTCCTCTGGTGTTTGAAACCTGAGAAACAAAAAACTGTAATGCCAAAAAAGGCCAAATTTGGTATATCTGCTATTCAGACCATGGGATTATGATTTCCCGGAAATTTTTTTTTAGTTCTGAATGTCTCCATCAGTAGCAGGAACTGGCGCTGTACAGAGACAGCCGCCCAATGACAGACAGCAGACATCATCAGGTCGGTGGATATAAGCCTCAATATGAGTGGCATCGGTCAGTTCGACCTGCTTGATGGTGCTGTGAACGTTACTAAATGCAATGCTGTGTTTACATGATCGTGCGTTGCTCGTAAAGTTTTATTACTAAAATAGCAGTAATGTGTCCATTGCATTACGACTATTCCAAACAACGAAGGCCCACGGAAAGGTTTCATGACTATTATCAATTTTTGAAACATGATCTCATGTTTTGAAAATACCGAATGTTTACAAGTGCAAGCAGGACGCAGACGGAAACCAGTATCAAAAGACAACGTTGAAACTGTTGCTACGTCCATAGTGGAAGCAAATGCTGCACACGGATCTAGCGGTGCTTGGACAGGATCCAGGCAACTGGATATGCCCTATTCAACTGTATTGAAATGCATGTGCAAAGTGCTAAAGTTTTAGCATTACAGGATTAGCCAAGTCCAACAACTGGTTCAAGGGGATGTGGAAACACACCTGCATTTCTCTCACTTGTTCCTCAGAGGGAAGTGGACATTACATGGCCTTGGAACATTCTGTGGAGTGATGAGGCACATTTTTATCTCAACTGCACTGTCAATACCCACACAGCTGTCAGATTTGAGCTAATGAGACCCTCAAGCTATTGAGCAGATGTCTTTGCATTCACTGAAGGTCATAGTGTGGTATGGCTTTACTGCCTCTTTCGTAATTGGTCTGTACTTTTTGCAACCAACAGGACCAGTGACATGCTCTGTCACTGAACTGCAACATCAACAGATGCTGTGAAATTTTATTATTCCAGAACTTCAACAGTGTGGATGTCTTGACATGACTCTGTTCATGCAGGATGGAGTGCCCCTTCACTTAGGATTGACAGTGCAGCAAGTCTTATGTCGGCATTTCACTAACAACCACATATTTAGTCGAGCATTCCCAACGACATGGCCCACATGTTCGCCTGATTTCAGGCGACGGGACTTTTGGTTGTGGGGCTACTTGAAAGCATTGATTTACCATGGACACCTTGATAGTTTGACAACATTGAAGGACTGAATACTGCTTCACGTGAGGCAAACCTCCCTAGATGTAATTTTTCTTGAAATTATAAAATATAAAAGAAAAACTCCTATAATCTGATAAACATATTTTTTAATCCACACTATATTTCATTTCTCTGAATGAGAATCTTCGTCAGTTTTATATTTGATGAAAAGAAAAACTTTCTTCTGCCTCTAAAGCTTTTCTAATCGTTAATTTTAATTTATTATTCTTCTCAAATAATTTTTTACTACTGCTTACTTAGTATGAATACTGTGTCCAAAATTAAAGTTTAAAACAGCATTCATACTAAGAAAACAGTAGTAAAAAATTATTTGAGAAGGATAATAAATTACAGTAAAACCTCGTTAAGTCGTCACTCCGTTTAAGTCGTTGTTTTCCTTTGGTCCCGACAAGGTCTCATAGACAATAATGTAAAATAACCCTCTTTTACTCGTCACCAAATTTAATTCTACTCCGGATAACTCGTCACCCTCAAAAATGGCGAAAAGCATCTTTATTCTCAATTTTGCCTGCTATCTTTTCAGTCCTGCCCCTTCACTCTAAGAAAGCCTAGCCTTTATGGGGAATTTTCACGTGGGAAATTCACTTGGGAAATTACATACTTCTCGCTGCGACTCTTGTCAACTGTAGACGTTTTTCTTGACCGCTACTGAGTGTGATTTCATTTCATAGTGAGTAAGCCTCGCTATAACGGCTATTTTTTATCTTGCAATTTCGTGGTTCGATTACATTTGTAACATGTCAGGGGAACGAAAACTTATCTCGTTATGTTTTAAAGAAAAAAAAGACTTAATTGCACTTTTTGAAAAATCAAATGTTTCGAAAACAGCTTTTGCCAAAGAACATCGTATTCCCAGGACTACATTAAACGATATTCTTTCATCGAAACAAGTGATTGAAGAAGCTGACTGCAAAGACAAAAGAAAGAGAATGAGGAAATCGAAGTTTGACGAGATCGAGGAGGTTTTAGTTCGATGGCTAAAACATGCCAGATCGCAAAATGTGTCGATTTCTGCCGTGATTCTCAAAGAAAAAGCCATGGAAATTGCTAAGGAGTTGAACGTTGAAGATTTTGGCGGCAGCAGTGGTTGGCTGGAATGTTTCAAAGACAGACATTGCCTTACTTTTAAAATGATTATAATGTGGTAACTATAAAAAGTATTTTTTTTTTCTTTTTTACTTTCCACTCATTTGCATGTATTGATTTCTGAAAATCTTGTTTTTCTCACCGAATCCTACAGCAATTCATGAAAATACTGTATTTCAGTGTTTTTTGTTTGTTTGTTTTTTCAAAAATTCGCACTCCGCCTAAGTCGTCAAAAATGTTTGGTTCCTTGAGTGACGACTTAACGAGGTTTTACTGTACATTGAAAATTGTGGAAAAAGAAAATTGATGATATAAAGAAAGTTTATGAGAAAAATGAATATCCTAGTAATTTTGTAACTACAGTCATTAATGATTTTTTTTAGAGACAGAAAAAAACAAACAAACACTAAAAATAAAGAAGTTAAGCACAGCATTATAATAAAATTATGAGATTGTCTTTGGATATACAAATAAGCAAGGCAGTGAGAGAGAGAGAGAGAGATCTGTAATGAGAAAAAAATAGGTTAATGTTTTATGAAGGTAATAAACTAATTAAGAAAAATAAAAATCTCTAATGAATGCATGATGAACAAAATGGGAATAGTATACAGACTTAAGTGCAGACATTGTGATGCAACATACCGGGTGGCCATAATGAAACAGGAGGCATTTCGAGCGTGATAGTATAAAAACTGTTGGGTCAAAAAAGCCAAATTTGGTGTATGTACTATTCAGACCATGGTATTACGGTTTCACAGAAAATTTTTTTAGTTCCGAATGATGCCACCAGGGGGGAAAACTGGCATTGTATGGTGAGCTAATCAGACGTAGGAAAGAAAACAAAATCGTACAGTTGACAATAGGTTTTATTGTTAGTCAGTTACCCATACGGTTCAATATGTTGTCCTTACACGTTGTCCAAAATCTGTATTCTATGGATTGTAGATTCTACTGCAGACCTCAGCAAATCTCCAGAAACCTCCTCTCTTGGAAAAAAAAAAAAAGAAAAAAAAAAGCATGTTTTAGCCCAAAGATTTATTAAAAGTGAAGTACAATAATGTTACTCAAAGTATAGACAGCAAAAACTTGGGCTGCCTCAAGGTACAGTTCTTAATTATACGCTGTTTAGTATAATGATTAATGACCTCATTACCTCCCTCAAATCAATACCAGGATTGGATGTATTATGTTATGCCCTTTGCATAAAACATGGGTTGAAAGTCCTGAAGGTTTAGATTGATGGAAGCTTCATTTAAAAAAAAGAACTGGTTTAAAAGAACTTAAACTGGTCTGTTTAATTGGTGATCATGAGGTGGGAGTAGTTACCAGTAAATAAGGTCTCACTACGGAGGTCATTAATAATAGAAGAAGAAAATGAAATGACACAAAAATTACGTAACAAAAAATAAATAAATAAAAGACCATAGTGAGACCTTGTTATTTATTATCAAAAAATAAATTAACAAGCAAGATAATAAATAGACACCCCAAAATAAATACCCAGAATTTATGTACATTATTTTTTTTTCTTCATTCACAAGTCCCATATATTGTACCCCAGAGATTTAGCCTTTTACTTTTCGCCCACTCTATGAAAAAAAAAATATCAAGTTAATTTATTCCAAATGTGGTTACTTATCCCTTTTCCCAGGTATCATAGCAAAGAAAATTTGATTTGTCCACTTATAAATGTTAAAATGTTTATAGAACCCACAGAAAAGATGGTGATTACAATGTGTTTCAGATGTTTTAAATAGGTCTCAAGCCAAAACAATGCCAATTAACCCATTAAATATTATTTTATTGCTTCAACAAATTTCAATGGAATACACAAACTGATCCTTCAACCGATGGTCAACTTTTATTCAGGGAATTTTCCAATACCATCAAAAAGTTCATTGAATGGTCTGAATGTTATATCGAAGCAAATTATGGATTGATATTTGATGAAGATTTTGACGCGGATTCAACTAATTATGTGGAAGATGAAGAAGAAACAGAGGAAATGCAAACAGCATCACAACAAAGTTCAAGTGCAAATGAGTACAATCCTTCTCCAATTAAGATAGCAAAAACATTATCGTAAATGAAGCAAACCCTAGAATATTATCGCTCATCAAAAGAAAAAAGGAAGCAGATCATTTGCTTCAGTTAAATCAAAATTTAAAAAAAATGTCAAGTTTATCTCAATTATTAAATTTTGAAAAAAGAATGAATCAGCCTACAAATAAAAGAGAGATAATTCAGGAGATTAAGAAAGAAACTATAGAAAGTTTCGATGATGCAGTTTATGGACATAAAGTTATTAAAGACGAAAACTTGAAAAGATGGTCACTTCAAATAAATAGAAGATTAGGTGGCAATTCTGAATTTAAATCATCTGATAAGTTTATTCTAAATTAAAAAAAAAAAAAAGTATCAAATTGTCTCAAGAAAAATTTCGAAGCTTGTCACCCAAAGAAGTCAAATATTAAACACAAATCAAAATTATTTGTTGAATCAATCTGTAGAAAGATAGAAGACGAAAAAAAATTAAAGATAAAATCTTTAATGCATATTAATCTGGCTTTAAAAAAAAAGAATTACTTTCCAAAAGAACATTAACATTTAGAGGTCGAAAATCTGTTGAATCTCTGGTTCAATCATTATCAGCTACAACTCAGTTATACCATTCAACTGTAATATCGAAAGAAGGAAAACTATTGAACCCTGTATTAATTTGTTTACAAGAATCGACTGGAAAATTTCCTCAAAAAGGAATCCCAGATTTACAAATCTTTATCCAGTAGCTAGAAAATCATCTCTTCTCACTACAGAAATTGCTTTGGACTGAAAGTCTTTTTCTCATTTGATTCTATTTTAATTGTCAATAGTTGTCCTGAATTTAAAGACACACAAGCAAAGAAGTGGAGGTAAAAATGTATTTGGAAATATCACCTCTAAAAATTACAGGAATCACTCAACCTTTTGATGTTTATTTCTTCAGACCAAATAAAAAAACTTTTGTGAGAACTTTCTCTGATATGATTGTAAAGGATGGAAATTCGATTGATTTATTTCAAAGAGATTTTAAAAATCCAATCTTTAACTCATAATCAATTTTCATACCAAAACTTCAAAATATGATTAAATATGTGCCATTGCCATATTTACCGAAATGTTAATTTGAGGTCCCAAAATAAACTGTTTTGTATCACCACAATTTTTTTCCCTGTTGTTCCAGCATGGTATCTAGATGCCATAAATAGTGCTGCCAAGACGGGAATGGCTCAGAAAATATTAATTAATTTATTGAAATTTGGTCGGGTGTTAGACATTTGACATGCAGGCAAAACTCAGAACGGCGGTCCCAAATTATATAAACCTTTTTAATGACAAATAACAGTATGACTGTGAAGGATAACACACAGCCAGAGTTATTACACATGAAATCATATAGTTTTCGCTCAACATATTTACAAAAAAAATATGTATTGTCCGAATATTGCGACTTATGACTAAAGCGTTATTACTCTTGGTGCTTGCGGTCTACCAGCCATGGCACGTTTAAAGTGATTTTTAAGCAACAATACACAATGTTTCATTAATAACAATAACGATGTCACTACACTTGATACAATCTATATTACTAAAATCTTTTATTTCTCTGTCTGTTTGTCTGTCCGGCGCAATTTTCTGTGCGAATGGAAAATAGAAATAATTTTTACAATGAAATTTCCGCGACGGGATTTGAACCTGCAACCTTCTGATCCGAAGTCGGATGTGTTACCCATTAGGCTATAGGGACTACAACTCTTTTCATATTGTTTTTTGACTTATATCTCCGCAATTGTTGTGTTGTTGTTGTGCCCCAATATTAGTGCAACAATGGAAAACGGTTTTCATTTTTTATTGTCACGAGGAAGTCGACAAATTCAAAATGAGCATTATTGAACTTCAAAATAATGCGTTAACTGCTTTCTTTGGAATCGAGTTTTGTTAGATTATCTTAAATTTTATTTTCTTCTTATTATTACTTTTAATAATTGAATTGTACCTTATTAATATATTTTTGTAAAAACAACTAAACTTATTGATTCACGTGTTTTTGAAATTTGTTTAAGCTTCCAACTATTTTGTTTTGTTATACTTATTCCAATTTTATTATGCTTGAAAAAGAGATGGCTTTTAAAGAGTCTTCAAAACTTCAAAATGTTGCTTTAACCCCTTTCATTGGAATCGATTATTCTTGGATTATCTCATATAAACCATCGTTTTATCATCGATAATCAATTAGTATCGAAATGGACAACGAGAGAAAGGATGAGATCTTTTCAAAGAACTGTTAATAATGTCGTAATCTCGGCCATTCTTGACTACAGGTAAAATTTGTCTGAAGTCTCCCGCCAAAGAGGAAAATTTGTCTAGATTCACAAGTCATCAGAATTTGGTTATCTTCACTCGAAAGAATAGTCACAATCAATTCGTCGCCAGGAGTATCGTAATAAGCTATGATCTTCATTTAACATTATATCGACCAACGTCCATGTAAATAAATCTCTTCTTCAAATATCTATAACGAACAATCTGTACACGGGAGATGGCCTAGTGTTTCATTAATAACAAGACAAATGTTTTATTAATAACAACGTTGGGACCGCGTTCGGAGGTTATCATAATTTGGGACCGCCGTTCGGAGTTTTGCCTGCACATTGCGGATGTTACCAGTATTTGACATAGCCTACACACAAACTTTAAGCAACTGGTGAATAAATAAGAAATGAGCAAATATCTAATAATCGTAATTAGTTGTACGGCATTGATCAGATTCTATTACAAAGAGCAGAATTTTCATGTCAAAATTTTGAAAACAACCGACAATTCAAGTCAAAGCGGCCATCTTGGGTCGGACGTTACAAGCATTTGGCACATGGTTTTCAACAAAAAAGAGGTTTCACAAATGTAGGTAAAAAGTTGCTTTCTACAGCAAAACCTTCTTTATAGCTTAAAAATCTTAATAAATACTAAAAACAAATTTAAATTTGGATTAGTGATTGTTTTACAGAACGCAATCTCTGATTGTCCGACGTTACAGATTTTGACAAAGAAATTTCTCGTTTCAACATAGGTTTAAATTAAGAATTGTAGCACCCTCTGAAGCTACGAAATTTGCACAACTAAATAAAACAATAGGCAGCCCAATAAGCCTAATTTTGATCATTAAACAATGCAAAAAGTATAGTATAAGATTGATTGTTTCGGACGTTACAATTTAACATACACAAAACTCAATTCAAGTCGGATATTTGAAAGGAAGATGTGCTTCTTTGCAGTCGGTCAGGTATCTCCCTTTGGTAGGAATTGTTAGAGCTAACATAAAACTAGGTTTTACAATTTATTCCACATTAAAAACGCTTCTAGAAGTGGAGCTATACTAATTCAATGACAACGTTGTTTGCTCAGTTAACATCGCGGCTGTCAAATTTAAGCACTTTTTGCTAGTTTTATAGTTAAAATTAGTCACATAAACCATTTTAATTATGGTTTTTTTATTGCTTTTCTTGTTTATTTGAACATTTTCAGACTAGGTAATACACGGTTTGTTTTTATTTAGGTTGTAATAATGAAAGTTGAGCCTTTTAAAAAAACCCAGTTTCTAAACTTTTATATGTTGTGCACATATCACACTCATTTTAATTAAATCCAATTATTTCCAAAATAATTTTATTATTTTAATAACTTTTCAATGAAGCATGTGTTATAAAAAGTTTTATTGAAATTCAAATGTTGTTTTCTTTCTTTTTTTTTTTTTTTTTTCCTGTTCCTCTAGTTTTCATATTTGGCGTCGAAAATTTTGGTAATTTAATTAACTCAAAACCAGCAAATTTTCTTTTTCTTTTTTTTTTTTAAATTTTCAGTTACATTCTGCAAGATACAAACTGATCTGTCTGGTGGTTATAATATGAATAAATTAAAATTACATTAAGTAAAACATGAAATAACAAAAGTAATAGAATTCTAAACAATGTTCCTTCTAAAATATACAGATATTAAAACAATTAAATACTCGTAAAATCAATTTTCCTCTTTCTGATTAGATTAAATATTTTGGATTGTAATGTTTCTAGGGTTAAATATTTTAAAAAAATATTATCTATATAGATCTATTTATATTAGAATCTAAAATAGTCATTTAATATAAAAATGTCAATTATAATTTCTGATTTGCATTAGTAAAATAATCGTGTATGATCATAAATGAACTATAATGAAGTTTATCATAAAGTTAGAATATATAAATAAGAAAATTAATGATTGTTAATTAATATACAAAATATAATGTATAATACCAAAAATATTAGAAATGATAATGAAATTTTTTAATATAGTTCTTTTAATAAAAATAAGTCTTTATTTTGAACTTTTTTTATTATTTCTTTTTTAAGATCAGATATTTTATTTATTTTTAATGTTACAGGATTAATGTGATTATAAATTCTAATAATAATTATTTTAGCTATTTTACAAATTTCCTGGTAAATTCCTGAATTGAATATATTTTTAAATTATTTGAGAAAAGAGTTGTACTTTTTAATATTACTTATTTATATTTTATTCCTACTGAATGTTTATTAGTCATTTTTTTTTATAATGGAGGTAAAATTATTTACATTGGGTAGATACAATGCCGTAGACTAAGGATCTATTCGTGGATTTTTGTAAGTTGGGGGATATTACTCTGAGTATTATCTTGACTAAAATTCCTAAATTCTTTAGCAAGATCTTCAAAGTTGTTGTTTTACCAGATTTGTTTATAAGCTTATTAATTTTTAATATTTTTTTAACATTATTATTTTGTATATTATAGAATTGATATACTGCCAAGTAATGCTATTATTATTTATTAACTTGAAGTTTTGTTGTTTTTTTATAGTAATTTGTTGTTTTTTATAATAATTGTTTTTGATTGTATTTATAAAATTTTTTAACCAAATTATGTTTTGTTTGACTGAAATTCTAATGTATTATTTTATCTTTGTATTTTGTATACATTTATCTTTTTTCCTTAATATGCATATGGAAATCTTCAATCGTCCATTGTTGCTTATAGACATTTTTTTTTTATTGTTGCCAAGGTTATTTTGAATATTATCTGAACTATGAGGGGCATTCAAAAAGAAACGAGCCAGAGTGCGGAATGGACAAATCGGTGACAGAAGGGTAATATCGTTGCATGTGTATCCAAGATTGATTCCGACACGAGTGAGTGCAGAAGCTCACAGCCCACCGCTAGAGGGTCACAGGTGCAAGTCACGTGACTAAAAGTTAGCAGAAGCATGCGTCAATCTCCAACGCGGTCATTCGCGTTGTAAACAGTGAGATGGAGTTGTCCAAAGAAGAGCAAAGAGGTGTTGTTCGTTTTCTGACAGCGGAAGGAGTAGGGGGAACAGACATTCATCGAAGAATGTCACAAGTGTACGGTGAACACTGCATGTCCCTTGCAAGGGTCAAGGCGTGGCACAAGCGCTTCAGGGAAGGACAGGTGTTGTTAGCCGATGATGCACCGTCTGGAACACCACACCGCATTACCGATGACATCGTCCAGCTGATTGATGGACTCGCTACCCAGGACCGCCGAGTTACAGTGAAAGCCGTAGCTGCCGTCGGAAATTGAGCGTCGGAAGTGTTCACACCATCCTTACGAAAAGATTGATTTCTGCTCATTCTGCTCCATGACAATGCAAGGCCCCATACGACCAACACAATCACGACTTTCTTGCAGAAATTCAAGTGGGAGGTTCTCGATTACAGTCCAGACCTCTCTCCATGTGATTACTCCATTTTTGGTCCCCTATAAAAGGCTCTGAGGGGCAAACAATTCACCTCAGATGACGATGTCATGCAGTACGTGCGGTACTGGTTCACAACGCAGCCCCGGGAATTTTACGAGACAGCCATTCACCGCCTTGTGACACAGTGGGACAAGTGCCTCCATAGCCAGGGCCAATACTTCTGACCTACCGGTACTGGTTTCTGTTCCTAGGCCTCCGGCTCGTTTCTTTTTGAATGCCCCTTATATAATTACATAAATAACTTGTTGAAATAGTAGGTTTACACATAATCTTATTAAATGTTTTGATTAATGTGTTAGGGTTGAATTTGATTTAATCTGATTTAAAAAGATTGTTGTTTTAAAAAGATATTCATCAAGTTTACACCAATAATTACATAGTCTTCTACTTTGTAGATTTTGGTTGTATTTCTAGTGTGTTAATCTTAAATGAAATAATAACAAATCAAGGTTTTTAATTTCTAAAATCTCTATTGTTCCTCAAGATATTTGGTAGTTTTTATTTTTATGTTTTTTCAATAATTTGATAACAAATTTCATATTCAATTGATACTCATAGATATTTCCTTTATTTGTAATTTATTTTTACGTGGATCTTTAAGTGTATATCTTAGTAATATTAATACATAAATTGAGGCCACCACACATCACAATTTTGAAAAGTTACAATAAAAATATAAAATAGTAGTACTTTCGAGGCGGTCTATGCTTCATCAAGTGAAGAAGTACAACAAATTATGGAATAAGAAGCGGAGTAGAGTGGAATTTACAACCCACTTCTTATTCCGTAATCTGTTGTAATTCTTCCCTTAACAACGAGGCATAGACTGCCTTCAAACTACTGATGTTTTATATTTTTATTGTACATAAATTATTTAAAATTGTGATGTATGGTGGCCTCAATTTATATATTTATACTTTATTTTTGTTTGTGTAATGTGAATTCAAACTTCAGAAGTACATGAAATTTTTATCATGACGAAATGTTAAATAAGTTTGGAAAAATATTATAAATTCTATAATGAAGAAAATCCGTAATTAATTTTGCCATATTCACATTATAAAAGTACCAGTTAAATCTTTTGTGCAAAGCCACTTATTAACTTACTATTAGAGAACTCTTACAGAAATACGGCGGAAGTAAGTTAACAGAAGAGAACAGCATTCGCATTTTGTTTTATTATTTTTTTTTTCTCCTCTTCATTAGGATTTCTCTGCTAAGATTTTGTTAAATTTAATTAGGTCAATCTATTTATTAATCCTACTAAGTTTCATTAAAATTGGCCGTTTCCAGGTTCAAGAGGTTTCCTTGTTAGTCCTTTGGTCACAAAACACCTTGAGCCTTACCTCCTGCAACCACAAGAGCCTGCATAGGCCTTTAGGAGGATATTTTAAATTAATAAATTTACAGAAATCAGTAGTTTTTCTCTATTTTTTGATAGATTCTGGTAACTATTTCTTAGGTACAAACCATGTCCAGAAGTTTCCTGGTACCTTCCATCCAGAAATACTTTAAATCAATTAATTTTGCAATCCAAAGGGTTTGTATTTTAGGAAGGCAATAGCAAAATATCATGAAAAACATTCTAGATTAAAGTCTACTTGCGATGTTTATAGCGCTATCTTTGTTTATCATACATACATACATACATACATACATAGTTCTCTGCCAAGGGCAGGTCCTTCACTGCAAACCCAGCATTCTCCAATCTTTCCTATTTTCTGCCTTCCTCTTCGTCTCCACATAAAATCCATTTACCCTAATGTTGTCGATCATCTGAAATCTTCTGCCTCAAACTTTTTTACCGTTCACCATTCCTTCCAGTGCATCCTTCATTAGGGAGTTTCTTCTCAGCCAGTGAGCCAACCAGTTTCTTTTTCTCTTCCTGATCAGTTTCAGCATTGTTATTTCTTCACCCACTCTTTCTAGCACAGCTTCATTTCTTATTTTGTCTGTCCATTTCACATGCTCCATTTGTTTATCATCAGTAGAATTTAAGAGTGAAAGTAAATTTTACAGAGGATTGAGCAACAGCATCCAGCAACTATTCTCATTGATAATATTGGGTGCATATTTTTAATGAGCAAATAAAACTCATTAAATATATACCAGGTCTGTAATTATGAATCCTGAATTTTTATATAGAAAAGACGTGTATTGCACGAAAATGATAAAAAAATATTTTATTCAAAGTATTGCCCATCGCTAGCTGTACATTTCCCCCACCTGTCTGACAATTTGCGGATGCCAATCCAAACAAAATGTTGCTCTTTTGAGGCAAACCATTCATCGAGCCATTTTCATAAGAAGTGAACCGCTGCTGAGCAAGTGCGTGTCCCATCGATGCAAATAAGTAGTAATCGGACGGAGCAAAGTCTGGTGAGTAAGCCGCATGCGAAAGTATTTCCCAACTAAACGCCTCAATCGTTTCCTTGATCAGTTTCGCTGAGCGTGATGGTTCACCACTTTGAGCAAAATCACTTTGTGTTGCCTTTTTTGATATTTTGGTCGTTTTTCACACAAAGCTTGATTCAAATCGATCATTTGTTGTCGGTAGCGTTCAGTATTAACGGTTTCGGCAGGTTTTAGTAGCTTATAATAGATCACACCCTTCTGATCCCACCAAACACAGAGCATTGTCTTCCGTCCATAGTGATTTGGCCTTGCAATCGATGTCGATGGTTCACCTGGATCAACCCATGATCTTTTACGCTTCGGATTCATAAAATACATCCACTTTTCATCGCCAGTCACAATTCGATGGAGAAATGACTTTCATTGTACCTGGCGAGCAGCATTTCGCAAGTGGTTTTTCGGTTTTCCTGCTGTCTTTCATTCAGTTCATGTCGAACCCATTTTCCCATCTTCTGGATCTTTCCCATGGCTTTCAAACGTATGGAGACGCCTTCTCGTGTCACATTTAATGGATCCTCGAGCTGTTGTTGCATATGAGCGTGATTCTCATCCACCCATGCCTGCAATTCGCTGTCTTCAAAATTTTTCGGTGGTCTTCCACGTTCTTCGTTTCTCACATCAAAATCGCCACTTTTGAATTTTTTAAACCACTCAAAGCACTGTGATTTACCAAGAGCATGCTTCGACAAGCATTCGATGCGATTCTGCAGCAGTTTTCTTCAAATGGTAACAGAAAATCAATGCTGTCCGCAAATCGTAGTTTCCAGGCACAAACTTCGACATGTTCAACGCTATTACAAACTATGCTGTTGTATGAAAATTGTATAATTGTGAGTTGAAAATCAATTGTCAGATCTCAATAAACCAATGGTGCCAATGACGTGGTTTGCCGGTAATTACACTGACAGCTAGTGCCATCTTTGGGCAAATTCCGGTTTCATATTTACAGACCTAATATATATTAAATCTAAAAATAAAAAAAAATAATGATCAAATGAATGTGAACTGTCTAATCAATTGTCTAAATTCTGGTTAGATTAGACAGATCTGAGGAATAAATAAAAAGAAATGAAAATGATCATAGGAAAATGTAAAGACTAAGTTTACATAAAGTAAAAAATCCTTTACATGACAGTTACCTAAATATAAATATCAAAAATAATAATTCTTATGAAAACTAAGATTCATAAATAATATGATGCTGTAAACAAATTCCTTTTGTGCATATAGGAATGCAAGCCAAGGATTTGACATTTTTTCTATTGTTGTGTATTCTTGATTTATTTTGCTTTTATGGGGTCCTGCTTCCGATAGTGAGAGTGGGATTCTTATATGTTTGCACCTTCTGAGCTTGTCATCGGTGGAGTTTGTCTGGCTGATGAGTCCTAAAGAGGACAAAACAGCCGTCCCAGACTCTCCCCAGTGAAGCTTGAGGTGCGAAATCTTTTTGATTCCTTTGTGCTTTCCGTAGTTACCATTTTGTTTAATGAAACATGTTAAGGTAATGTTTATGTAACAATGTATATACCAAGTTAATATTAAGCGAGTGTTGATTTAACTGCTGTATTTGCTAGAAAGCATGACCTGAAATGGATAAGTGTGGCATAGATAACAAAATTTAAAAAAATAAATAGATGTGGCTGTCCTTTTTTTACTTTGTGTTGATTTATTTTACAATGAGCAATGATCACTTGACAGTCATGTTACTATAGGGGTGTCACTTAATTCAATTAATAGTGAATGTTTTTCTGCATGCCAATGCCCTTGCTACAGAATATATATTGTAATTCAGTTTCATTACCTGAGGACTTTGGTGTTAATTATGCTAATCAATGAAATCCATGTAGAAGATGTATACATATTCATTGCTTTTCTTGGATCTTCTCAGCATGGTTTCTGTAACATTTCAACTGTAGAACAGGGACTGCTTTCTTGTTCATGGACCTGTTATATTTCTTCTCCTGAAAATGAACATTGTTTGATGGTTTTGATAAGCTTTTATTAATATTATTGATGTTAATATTGATAATATTACTTTTAATGTCAGACAACTCTATCCTATGTCCTAAATGTGTGTCAACTTTTTTAAGTGACTTTTCTACATTGACGTTTAGTCTTTTTCAGTTTAGTGCTGTTCACTGAAACTGTGTCACTCATTAAATTTGGAATTTTTGTCTTTTAAACCTAAGTATTTGGAAATACTTGATAAGGATTGCATCAGATATGATTGACAGTTGTACCGTATGATGAAATACAGGATATTGCATTATCTGATTTGTTTTCAGCTACAGAAGTGTCCTCTGCAGGAGTTAGTCATATCATGCGGGTGTCACCATAACAAGTTACATGCAGTTGATGTCAGGAAAAAAATATGTGTTACTCTTGTTATATGAGAGGAAAGATTTTTCAACATGTGGTATTGCTAATTGTATTTCTTGTAATCAGTAGACAGTCAGTAGATTTCTTTCCAAAGTCAACAATCCTGGGTGTGCTGATAGGAAAAAAGAGACTGGTCACAAACTAGTCTGTGGCAAAACAGGGACCATATTTTGAAGTGCTTATGCCTTAAAAACCTGTAAAGCTTCTTTTGCTGATACATGAATAGGAAGAACATAGAAGAGTGGTAGCAAGAGCAGTCAGAAGACACTCTTTCAAACAAGGAATTGTAGCCTTTCTCTGAAGAAGAATCCCCTTCCCCACACCAAAAATAAAAAAGGCCCTTTTAGAATGTTTCAGAGATAGAGACTTGATCAGTCGAAGTCAGTTATTTTCTCTGATGAGAAAAAATTCAACCTGCATGGTGCTGATGGCAGGCACAGCATTCGCTGAAGATGTATCAAAGAATGCCATTCAGACTGAATGATGTCTACAGTGAAATTTCCAACCAGCCAAACAATTTGGGGGTTCATTTCATATTTAGGAGTGGGTTGGCTGCATTTTATTAAATATTCCTTAAATGCTAAGGGTTACGAGGCAGTATCAAAAAGAAATTACTGCCAACAATTAGAGATCATTTCAAACTGGCAAGTAACTACATCTTTCAGGACGACTCTGCTCCTTGCCACTAAATGAAAAGTGCACTTCATAAGTTACTATTACTTCATTTCTGCAGTAGAGATTCTACAGTAATATTCTTACATTTGTTACAGGTAAAAAAAAATGGTTAGCAGGAAGGTTTATTAGAACTCTTAGCTGTCCCAGAGCAGCCCTGATCTTAATCCATTAGAGAACTTTTGGCATCATATAGCTTCTGCAGTTGAGTAAAAGAAACCAAAGACCCTTAGAAAACTTCAGGAAACCATAATTCATGTTTAGAACCATTAATTACCTCTTGATTACATTCAGAACTTGATTTTGCCAAGTCTCAACAATATGCTGCCATCATCAAGGCCAGAGGTGGTTCAACAAACGATTAGTTTGATCTGCTGATATTTTATTTTATTTTGTTTTGTTTTATTTTTATTTTATTTATTTATTTATTTATTTATTTATTTTTTTGCGTTTGACATGATAAGCTGAGGCAACA
This sequence comes from Thereuonema tuberculata, assembly GCA_023159025.1. Taxonomy (NCBI): domain Eukaryota; kingdom Metazoa; phylum Arthropoda; class Chilopoda; order Scutigeromorpha; family Scutigeridae; genus Thereuonema; species Thereuonema tuberculata. The sequence goes on along the minus strand of JAFIDM010012231.1, from coordinate 2,137,292 downwards.
GAGCAGTGTTGTTACTGATTAATTTTCTGCCATAATTTTTAGAGTTAAATATATTGTTAATAATTCTCTTTTTTTACAATTTTGGAACGCATAGAGAAACTGTCAAAATAATTGTTTATGCTTTTACCTTTAATAATGTGATGTAAGTTCTTTTTTTTTTTTTACATTTTTATGTACATTTTATATGTTTTACATTTTATTCATTTTAATGTTAAAAAAAGTCAGAATTAATAAATAAATTTGTCATATTTCTTCACAACAGTTTTGTTGATGTTACAACAGTCAAGATCTAGAAACTGCATTTTCCTACATAAGATTTTTCATATTCAAGCCTAAATGTAGCAAGTTACAAAAAAGCTTTGAACAAGTCTTAACAATCTATTTTTGGTTCTGTTTGAAGCTAAATGTTTAAGATACAATAAATGGTAAAATGATACGTTGTTTGGCTGACTTTATCTTTTAAAGTATGCTGTTTTTGAATGGCTTGGCATTAAGAGGCAGTAGCAGTATTTAAATTCTCTGTAATTCATCTTATATTTTCCAACACACTTTTTTTTTCTTTTGTTGAAATTATAATTAGCATTTTCTGAATTTTGAATGAAGTATTAGTACTTAATTAAAAGTTATTTTTTTTTTAAATAACTTGTAATTTTGTTTAAGTGCAAAGAAGAATCTTAAAACTTTTGAAATTTCTGTAATAATTAAATATAAGTAAATTTTATTCATGCAACAGATATTTTTTTTTTTTTTCTTAAAAGTAATAATAACAATAATTGTTTTGGTGTTGTTTTCCCTCTTCCATTTCTTCCCAACATTAGCTATCATATCTTAGGCAATGCAGGACCATGCTTAGGACATGAGTTTTATGAGATGCCGGGATTGGCAGAATTTATTGCCTCTTGTGCTTTTCATAATCTGGATTCAATACCCGATTACAGACTTCGACCAATCATTCATATCCTTTTATATATATTAAGTTAATATTTTTAATAGTATTTAACTTATTGTTTATTGTAGATTTTAGGTTTAAATACTTACTTAATATACATTATTGTAGGTAAGCAAAATTCTCTTTAGAGTTATATATTTAATCACATATGAAATACGCTATTGTTTGTTTGACATAGCATTACCAAATTTGTAATGTTGGTAACATAAACAATATTTACTAGATATAAAATGAAAATGAATCTGATGGAATCATATACTGTGCATTTTTGAAAGCCAGAATCATCACTGGTGGACGATTTTACTGTGCAGAGGGGTGATACGCTGAGATGGGCACTTTCCTAAGAAATTTTTTTGGACATTTTCGCTTTTAAGAAAAAAATAACGGAGGAGCATTTTTGCAATAGTATTTATTCTTTCCATAATTATTTCCCGAAAAGTGCAAATAGAACGCAGCTGCTAGTAAACTAACACTGATAAAAAGTAAACATCCCCTCTTTATTTCCCCTCACTCCTATTTGGATGAAATCGAAGGAGACCTGACGCATGCGCAAAAGCACTGAAGGATCTCGTAAACGAAAACGAACAATACCTTTGGCAGCTCCAGGGACAGTTTGAATTAAAAAAATCAAAAAAAATCCTACAGATCAATTTCAGATAAAAGTAATCTCAAATGAGGTTCTTAAGTTCCATGACAAATTTGATACGGGAATTGTAGAGGAAATTGAATGTTCTAGTAACTGCTTTTGAGTTGTATCCAGTGAAAACAGTGACATGAAACTTGCTATGTATTTTTCAGTCACTGAACTGATCATTTGGTAGCTATCCAGCAAAGTGAGTTTAAAATTGAGATAACTCTTCACAGAAGATCATCCATTGAGAGCATTCTTCCACAGATGAATGAGAAGGCTTAACTTGTGAGGATTAAGTAAAGATAAAATATTATGGGAAAAAAATGCACTTGGTAAACATGAAATAAACAGCATAAAAGAAGGGCATAAGATGCTGATAGTTTCGTATTACTGGGTGTATTTCATCCTCAGGGAAAGCACAAACATTTAGGACGATACAAGGTGAAGAGACATGGTGGTTTAGCAATAGTAACTGGCTTTTTGCCCATCAGATTCTATGGAAAGATTCAGTGAGAAGGCAGTATAATAGTTTATTGTGGTGGAAGAAAGGTGTGATGTAAGTGTTACTATGGTGAGAGAGGGGTTTGGCATTTGGGAGTATATCCAGTTAGGAGTTCTTTTCCTTTCTGGGTTTGTTATCGGGGAGGGCGGATTGGGCTAATGAGTCCCATGCAGGACAAAATGGCTGTTCCCGATTCCTTCTTATTATCGGAAAAAGGCATTTTATTTATGCATTTTGCAGCCCTTGGTTTATATTTTCAATAAATTTGCTGCACGTTAAATTCTTTATTTGGATTAATGGTGACTATTAGTCATTTTCTGGTTGCAAGTGATGTAGTTGTCGTAGCTAAAGATGCTATGGAATTACAATTGATGATAATGAAAGTTTAAAAGTTGGATTAAAGCTAAACTCAAAGAAACAAAATTTGTTTAATAGGTTTATTAATAGGCAGCTAATTAAAGTTGGTAATTCTGAATTAAGAAGGTTAGCAGCTATGTGTATCTTAGGCAACAAGTTAGTATAGATGGAAACATTATGCCAGAAATTAATCATAGAATCAAACTACTGTATGGAATGGCTTTGGGAGAAATACTGTAATAATGAAAGGAACAATGCCACTATGTTTAAAGAGAAAACCAATGTATATTACCAGTTGTAACATATGGAACAGAGAAGTGGACACTGACCGGGAAACCAATTCAGAGACTTCAGACAACTCAAAGAAGCATGGAAAGATGTATGTTAGAATTACGCGACGAGACCATGAAAAGAAATGTATAGGTGAGACAGCAAACCAGTGTCTGATATTATTATCACTATAAAGAAGCTCAAATGGAATTGGTATGGCCATGTAGCAAGACATAATGATAGCAGATGATCAACTGGCTTCTAAGGAATTTCTAAACTGGCTTCTAAGGAATGAAAGGAGGCCGAGAAAGCATCTACAAGATAGAATGAAATGAAAACTTTGCACTGGAAGAGAAAAGCTTTCGACCAAAAAAAAAAAAAAAACTTGGAGAGACCTTCATCCTGCAATGGATTGGAAATGGTTGACGATGATATATATACAGTATATTGCAAAACCAGTAAACTTGATCTGTTGCAGATTCAAAATATTTTAAAAAAACAATTAAGATTACCTTGAAACTGAAGTAAATGCTTCTTTAAGGCATATCGTATGCATTATTAATCCAAAAAATTCATATCGCTGATGATATTCAATCAGAAAGGATAATTTTAAGGCTTATTTATCTGTATTTATTGGTTTAATAATGGTAATAAAAGGGGGAAAATATAATATATTTGGTATGGGAATAATGAAATGAATTTAGTATCTGCCAGTTTTGAAATGCTTTTCACATTTCATCATCAGGGAGATGAAATAAACAAAACAGGCATATGGATAATACAGTGCAGACATGTTGATATAAATAGGCTTGTATACGAGACACTGACGTATTTCCCGCATTGTTGAAAGGAGATAGATGAGGCCTTTCAATGATGTGGGAATACCCCAGTGTCTCGTATACAGTAACTTCACCAACAGTCACATGAGGACTGCATAAGTAGGCTTGTTTACAGTATTTTTGTTTGTGCTATGTGTCATCTCCCTGATAATAAATGTACAAAACTAAAATAAACATTTGGTTAAATTCATCTCATTCTCATGTTATTTCATCTTTGTAAATGTGTTTTGTTTCCATATTACTACAGAATTTCTATGTTCTATTATGTAGTGAGATTTCCTTAACTGATTGAAAGTGTTTTTATGAAACCTTTTATCCAATTCTGCCCTCCTGATTTTTATCCAAGTGTAATGATTCCTGTGTTGATTAAATTGTGTCCCTATATGTTGGAGGTAATTAATTTTATTATTACTATGTTTATTATTATTATTATTATTATGTTTGTATGTTAACCTTGGGTTTCCCCAGCATAAACAATATGGCGGGTCAAGGACCAAAGCACATACTGCCAAGTGTGAAGACGTGTGCAAGAATGATTAGGGATGTGTGGTTGTGTCCATAAATTTCTTAACTATGCGTATTATGTTGAGTATCCTGTGAGTTGAGTCCCTAACTGTGTAACGGTGTAGAAGTCGCGCATAAGATCCTGGTTCATCTGTGATGACCATTGGATGCGCTGGCGTGGTTTCCCAGTCTTGGTGGTCGCCTGCTCTGACACAGACGAAACACTTCCGACTGTTCGGGCTGGATGGTGTTGCCCGGGCATTGTGGTAGCCATACTATAGGATGAGGTGCCACTTTCTCCACCACCACCTGCGGGAGACTGTAGTATATTTTTCGAACGGAGGCCTCTGCCTAACCCCCGAAAGCGGGTGACTTTATCCTGCGCCATACCCAATGCAGCATATTCTTCTTCTTCTTCTTATTATTATTATTATATCGAAAATGCTTCAAACCAAGAGTTTCCCAGCTAAGACAATATGGTGGGTCAAGGACCAAAGCACATATTGCCAAGTGTAAAAAAAAAAAAAAAAGTTTGGAAGAATAGTTATTATAGTTATTATAAATAGTTATGATTATTAGTATTATTATTATTATATAAGCAAACATGTGATTACAGAATTTTTCCCAAGTGACTATTGTAAAATTCTCAACAATTTTAAACAGAAATGATCAGCATTTAGCAAATCCAAGAATTTTCTAGAAGTTAGTTCTAGGAATGAAATTAAATAAAAGAAATGGCTTGTGGGTACCCAAAATAATGGTTCCAACAGAATATGTTTACAAATGCAACTTTTTTTTTTCTTTTCTGGACAACATATAGTCAAAAGTACATTTTGAATGAACTATATTTCGATGCTGCTTCACGTCCTGCACATGTTTTCAGATCTGTAAGTGTGTTAATATTATTTCACTGTAGCCTCATCATCTATGTCCCCAATGCTAACTTCACATTTGGTAAGATCAGATGATAAGGAATATAATTATCACTAATTATCAATTTCTGATCTGATATGAAATTATTCTTTGCTGCTGTTTTGTATGTTGCAGTTACCAGTGCTCATTAATGCTACCTAGCTTTAAGTCTATCATAAAATTGAAGTAAATTCCATAACTTTGAAATTGCAGTGCTTAGAAGGGAATGATTGAAAGTTCATACAATTCAGGAAAGGAATTGTACAACCATATTATAGCACATTTGTAAGAGGATGGATTACTGATCTTCAAATGTTGGATAATTAACTCTACCTATTTTGTGGTATTTGTATCAGTTAGTTGCAAAATAACTGAATCAATCGTGGTTACAACTTTGTAGAGAAGGTAGGACATCTTAGCAGCCAAAACTGGAGTATATTAGATGACATATTTTAAGAGAAGACGCTTTTTGAAGATGAACTTAAGGTAACAGTAGATATAACCACTGTCTACTATCAAAAAAGCAATAAATGCTACTGAAATTGTCCTATTACAAGACAGATTCTTGAAGATTGTAGGACTTTTTTCTTGAGTAGGCTTAATGTGTAATATCATTATGGTAATTATTTTCTTATTAAGCACTGGTTCCTTTTTGCCATGTTTTGTGAACTGAAAACCAAATTTACATCATATAGTTATTATAGCCAAGTCACATGATCCTATTCATCATAGTTCCCTATCATTGAAGCTCTATGATTGTGTGATTTGCACCTGTCATCATTTTCATCACCAGTCCTATCATTGAAATAGCTTTAGAACTTGCTGTAAAACCATAGCAAATTCCTGTCACCGTGATTAGTGAGCACCAATCAGGACCAGTGAATTGTGACGTAGCATTACACAAAGGAGACCCCTCCCCCACCTTCATCCCACTATTGAATTAGTCGACGCCATTTTGGCCACTGCTTTGATTGAATCCAAGGCTATTATGAATTAAATATTGTAGTCAGTGGATAAACTTTCAAAAATAAGCAATATTTTTACTGAAATTAATTCTGTGTGTCCAAATGTGCAGATGTCAATTTTTTACAGAGATTTTTTATTGAAGCTTCATCACACTCACAAAGGACTGTGGGACTGTAGCTATTCGAAATGCATTTGTGGGTCTTTGCAATCAAAATGCACTCCGCTTCCTCTTAAATAGTGGAGGTGCTTCAATACAATATGCAATTAGTTTCGAACCGATTGATAGCTTGTTAAAAGTCATTTCATATTCTACGGAAATTGCATTGCCGAAAGACAGTTTTAACCTCTAAAAAAAAGATGAAAGTCAAAAGTTTCAGATCTCATTGCTGATTGGTTCATGGCTATAAAAGGCTTTAAAAAGCAACACCAATCCTTCAATTTGGAAGAATAATTTAATAAATTAAATTTAGGCAAATAAAGGGTTGCAAGTTGCAGATTTTTTGAACAAAAAGTTATCATTATGCTATTTGGGAGAAAATAAAGAAATATTTATGTAACTTTGGTTTTTCAGTTATTTTTCAGCTGGTTAATAAGTTATTAAATACCTGATCAAACATTCCTGTTTTGCGCTTGAATGGAGTGGTATATAAAGTGGAATATGTCATAAGCAATGCATTGGAATGTCGCAGCCTTTTTTAAAAGGGTTAAACAGCATCAATTAATGAATTCAGCAAAATAAGATAATTTATTTAATAGTTCTACTCCTACTTGTAATTGGAAAAAGATTAAAATTCAAAGATTATAACAGATATTGTTTAAAAATAAAAGAAGTGCTCTTGATTAAAAATTTAATGATCAACTGTTAAATAGAAACATGAGATTCTGGAAATTACAGACTTTATATTGATTTTGTTATATATAATGGTTTAGCTTCTTCTTCTTTTTCCTTTTTTAAATTATTGTTGTGCAATTGATAGTAAATTAAATGAAGTCAGAGAATGGTCCTTGGCAAGAATGATCTGAAAATTGAAGATGAATTTGGTACACTCCATGGAAAAATCACAATATTGCTCCCAACTTGTAGTAAATATAACATTTGAGAAAAATGAAGCCTAATAGAAGCTCATAATAAATGAAGGAAATCTTGACTCAGAAGCAGGAGAGGTGCTTGTGGACATCTAATAGGATTAGTCATGGGAAGAATAGCTGCAAGTAGAATATTTCCAAGGTTGCAGTAATGAGAAGCAAAAATAAATTTCTGAATGGTTTGAATATCTGATAAATAGAATAACCCCAGTTGCATATGGGAACTTGAAATACTTCAGGATGAAAGAAAGTGCTATGTTGACAGCATGGCAGAGAAACCTACAAAGTGAGAATGGTAATTGAAGATTCGTGTGATCTTCAAGGAAAAAGAATAATTAGAAAGACTAGGAAAAAAAAAAAAAAATTCTCTGAGCAGTCATTGGAGAGCTGGCTGACGAAAAGAGAATGGTCATCCAGAAGTCTCCATGCAATGATATTTCTAGTAGCTGCAATGAGATGTATATCTTCGAAAGTATGCATTCCTGCAGGGGAGTGTAAAAATCAACAGTCAATTTCAGTGATATAGTTTTCAATAGCTAGACATTGTTTAGCTAATGTTTGATTTGTGGAAATTGTAAAGACGTAGTTAAGGCATTAAAATATGTATTTCAGATAAGATGGACACTAGAACTAGCGTTCCAAGTCAATTTCACATTTCAGTGAAATGGGCAACAAGTTCACAAGAATGAAACTATTGGCAAATATTAAGCAGATTCAAAGCATTGACCTTCAGTGACTTAGATGACTTTTAAGAACTGTAGCCATCAATAGTGAAAGTCAGAAGGAACTAATTAGTAAAGTGAAGGGGAATATATGTGAAACAGGAGCTGCACATATCATAAACACTACAACTGTGTTATAGAAATCATCTGATGATACCAAGTTCACCATTTACCTTGATAGACCTCAAAGTTATCACCATAAGAAAAACCTTAGAATTGAAAGAATTAGATATTTGTCATTTGTGAAGATGGAAAGGTTTGTAACTTCAACTGCTGAAGGCTCTTGTGAATGAAAATGAGAAATAGACATAACTTTCTGATTTAATTATTGCAGCCTAGTTTGTTTTAATACAAATGAAATGTTGTTATGGATTGGAATACATGCATCATAAATCCATTCTTGTAGAAAAATTTTAACGAACTTTGTTTGGCACACCAACTACGAACAATCTCATCTTTGGCGGCAATTAATACAGCTCAAAAGTGTTTTTGTTTTAAATTTACAGTTACTTATATTCTACAAGGGGCGACTGAAAAGTAATGCACAGTCACACATAAAGGGAGAACAAAACATCATACAGAGCAGCGCATACTTATATCTTTTTTATCCCCCCCCCCCCCCAAACATGCCAAGTCTCATTGAATTCTGTTCATTCGTTCTTTGTCAGTAGCCTTTGCCATGGAGTCGAGTATGCTTGCTTTGTAAACATGTTTAAAACAAAGTGCAGTGATTGAAGTTTTAAAAGCCAAAAAAGTGAACCCTAGTGACATTCATGTTCGTTTACAAGCCATTTATGGTGATGAAACTGTTGATCAAACTACTGTAAATAGGTGGGCAATGAAATTTTGTGCATTGGAAACTGGTAAAGCAACTATTGAGGATGAACCTCGCCATGGTAGAACAGTTTCTGTGACTGATGAGAAGCATTGAAAGAAGGATGACAAATTGATTCAAAGCGACCATCGCATCATGCAACAACATATCATCATCTAGCTAGGCATATTGAAAGAATGAGTAGGACTCATTATCGAGCAGTTGGGTTACCATAAGAATCTGTTCATGATGAGTGCCGCGCAAACTCACAGAAGAGAAGAAATGACAACTAAAAGAATATTGTGAACAACTTCTGAAACATTAAGAAGGAGATGACTTCCTTTTCAATATTGTGATGGGAGACGAAAGTTGGGTGCATCATTACAACAAGAAAGTAAAAAGGCAAAGCATGGAATACCAACACTTCGATTCGCTGCCATCCAAGAAATGTAGAACGCAACCCTCTGCAAAAAAACTTCTCTTGACAGTGTTCTGGGATGCCAAATGCTTGTACTCCGTCGCGGAGTACGTGGAAGGTGGGACAACCATGAATTCTGTGCAATACATAGATATGTTAAAACACTTGAGAAGATGTGTGTGTCATGTTCGAAAACCCACTGAGCCTATAATCCTGCAACACGCTAATGCTCAACCACACATATCCTGCGCTTCCACCGAGGCTCTTGTGAAATTGAAATTCGAACCTATTCCACACCCTCCACACCTACCAAATTTAGCACCCTGCGATTTTCACTTCTTCCTGCATTTAAAATGGGACTTTAAGGGCATTCATTTCACCACAGATGATGAAGTCAATGACGCAGTGCGATCGTGCATCAAGGAAAGACCTCCAGATTTCTTCATTGACAGGATGAGAAAACTGGTTTACCGTTGGGAGAAATGTATAACTGTAAATGGTGATTACAATGAAAAATAAATGTAAGCTCTTGTTGCCAACATGTAGTTTCATGGCTTTTTTGTTTCATTCGAATATCTTTCTTTTTATTAGTGAGTGTCCATTACTTTTCAGCTGCCCCTCATATTTCCCAAGTTACATGCTACTGTTGCTTCTGGGGAAACCATCTACATACACTTGCCAAATCAAATATAAATAAAACACAAACTTCTGAAACTATACATATTTACAGATTTAGACATCTACATCAATTATCAATCTTTAGACATTTTACTCTCAACCATAAGTAATGGGAAGCTTTCACGAGTGCTTAAGAAATCTTAAGAAGTCTACTTGTTAAACGATTTGAATTATGTGCAGAAATGTTTAATTTTTCTGTAGTTTAATGATAGATTGCTATTCTTTGGAAAATAATCTTAGGTTTGCTTTTCCATTTCTTTGAAATGTTTTCAAAGAAATCATTTCTTGATTCCTATAGTACTTACATATTTATTCCCTCACATTTCTTCTTCTCCATGTTCTCCATGTTCTTGATTCTAAATTGAGAAATTTTCATAATCTAATAGTTTTAATGTGTGTATATTCATGTTTTGTTGAACAATTATTTCTTGCACTTGTTGCATTTTAATATTATGGTTTTTGAATCTAATTTATTCTTTTTAAATGTTTTTATTATTAGAAAATTAAGCAAGAAGTAATAAACAGAACTTTTTTACTATTTTTTTGCAGCGCTTGAGTAGGAAGTGGGATCAACTAAAACAGTTAGCAGAAAGAAGGTTTGATATATTTTTCTTCTAGTAAATTTGATATTTAATTAAAGCAATTTGTATTAATAAGAAAACTTTTAACTATTTGATTAAATCGCATTATTTTCCATTCTTTACTGTTTACTTTTCTTATCTTTTTCTTAAATTTTTGTTGATGTGTCTATATGCTTTTGTGGTATATTACTGAATATTATTCTATGAATGTTATTGTGATAACAAAGTGAAAAGTCATTCATAAAAGTTAATTAGAATGTCATTGATGTTATTGTTTGGACAACAAATTGTTATCAATAGTAAATAATAGTGAATGAATGGTTTCCATTAACCCACTCCTTGAATTATGTTGATTTAAATAAATTAAATGTTATGAATAAAGAAAAGCAGCGTGGCATTGAAAATATTGAGATGAAGTTAGAAAATTTGTCTTTCTTGAAAAAATAGCCGTTTCATTCAGAGCTGACAAATAAAAATATTCATGGTTACTCTAAGACTTACATTCTAATGTATTAATGTTATAATATAGAGATGACATAATACAGTGTAATGCTGCATCATTTAGTTTGTTTGTTGAGGTTATGTACCAAACTTTAATAAGTGTTTCTTGTTCAGAATGCTAATCTAAAAATATTTTTAAATTTATGCAGCAGATCGGATAGATTTTTAAGTATGATAGTGAATAAGAAACATGAATGTTCCATTTCTCACGTTTGTTTATCACTTATGAAATTTGGATTTTGCTTTTTCAAATTTTATGTTCAGCTTATTTAAAGTTGTTAGTTAAAGGATGAAATTAATAGAAGAATCAATTCAGCAAATAGAGCATATTATGCACTTCTGCCAATAATTAAAAGTAAAATTTATAACAAGGAAAACGAAAATATATATAAAACTCTGATAAGACCTATTGTGACATATGGGGCAGAATCATGGACGTTAACAAAGAATATATGTACAAGACTGGCAATATTCGAACGAAAGATATTAAGAAGAATCCTGGGGGCGGTCAAATAAGGAGACTGCTGGAGAAGAAGATATAACAATGAATTATATGAACATTTTAATGATGTAAATATGGAGACACATGTTAAATTAATAAGGTTGAGATGGTTAGGACATGTAATACGAATGAACAACAATATGAAAGTTAAGAAAGTTTACAATGGAAAGCCAGAGGGTATAAGGACTAGAGGAAGACCGAAATTAAGATGGATGGACAGTGTAAGGAATGATATAAAGGAATTTGGAACTACAAATTGGAAAAAAAAAGCGGAAAACAGAGAAAAATGGAAGAGAGTTCTGAAGGAGGTTAAGGCCCAAATGGGGCTGTAAGACCAAACAAGAAGAAGAAGAAGTACAACTTCAAAACTATAATATTAATGGTGGAATGAAGATGATTTTTTAAAAAAATTATTTGTGTATAATTTAAAAAGAAGATAAAAAACTCAGGGTACCATAATTAAATAGACTAAAGGAAACCCTTTGCTCTATTACACAAATTCTAAATTTTGAGAACATGCTCTTAACAAAAAATTTGGTAGAATGATTGACATTCAGATTCAAATTCCAACACTTCATTCATAAAAATGGCTTCATTCATAAAAAAAAAAAATCTTAAAAAGTTATACATTGATGCAGTATATTAAATTTCATGATTAATTACATTGGCATTCTATCTGAGTAAATAAAGGCCCTTCCCCACACCATACTGGCTTTCTGTAGAGTAGCTGACGTCACTGTGCAAGTGAATCTACACAGTCCTCAACAATGTACATTCACTATCTTCAGCATCTGAATATTCAAATGTTTCTACATAGTCATCAACATCACACTCATCGTCTTCTACTTGTATGACTGAGCAGTTACTGTAACCATGACCAGCACAATAGCCACACATGTGAGTGCAAGGCAGTCGCTACGATGCCAGTCACAGTTTTGTTCACACCGAGATTTGCAGTTGCATAATATAAGTTGAAGAATGTGTTCAGGTGCTGGTTCGAAGAGTGTGAGTACTGGTCGCAACCTGCCACCTTTCATTTGCATCCCATTGTGTTGGATCTAAATCTACACCTTTTTATTGTTGGACTTGGTGATGCACCCTAAGAGAATGTTGTCAAGCTGAAGTAGGAAGAAGAACAGGGATGTCAAATTTAACATTGATTGGTTGTTTGGAAACAATCTTGTTGTAATGGCGATATCTCAAACTGTCTTAAGTGTCTCCAGACTTGGCACCATAGATAGCGAGCAGAATCCGTTCTCCAGCAATCACAACTTCATCAGCTGTCGATGGTCTGTTAAATACTTCCATCGGAATACGCAACGAAATGTCATCTTTCAGCTTCTTAAAGGGCAATTTCTTGCCCTTTCTGTAAGGAGCAGAAATGGCATCACAACCAGTCATTGCATGCACAAGAAGGATGTGGTTGGCCAAATCACCCAATCCATTCTTCAAGTCATTAGATTGGAACATTTTTAGTGTCTTGTTGTTTGCTCCGGGCATGAATAACTGTACATCTCCTTCAGGAAGAACAGCAACCAGTAATTGTAGTCTTGTCTTCTCCATGATGACAAAAGAGCCTTTGCCCCGAGACAACTCCATTGCAGTCCTGACAATGAGAGTAATGGTGACAATGAGAGTATCGGCATGTGCCTGATGAACTTTGCATCCCACTTTCTGTAATTCTTTAGTTAGAAGAGCAATTAATCTCAGTTTGTTCGTGGTGTTGGCAAGGAAGCTTTGCTGTGATGTAGTTGCAACAGTTGCATGTTAGACCACTACATCAGCTGAGGACATTTTAGTTCCAGCTTCTTTGACAGTGTTTCTCATCCTTGGTGCTGCATACTGCATAACCATCGAAGACAATGTGTGCAAGTCCATAGTGGCTATTTATGTAATTAACGTACTGCTGACGAATTTCCCCATAAGTTGAAGGGCGGAGCCATACTACACGATGTAGAAGATATCCACCGTCTATTTTGTAAGTAAGATTGGAGGGGACTTGTGCAATTGGTGTTGCTATGGTTTCTATAACTGATATAAGTGAAGACTTCACTCCCTTCCGCATCTAGATGTTGTCGAAAAGGGAAGGAGGGCATGCAGCAAGCTCGTACTTTAAATAGGTAGCCAGTTCACTGCCACTTCTCACAACACAGACAAGACGATGAAAGAGTTGGTTTGGGTTTACGATGACATTATCCTTAATCTTCACTGCCCTATTAACTGTTGCTAATGACCATACAGCTGTTTTGGTTTGTAAGTGAAGTTGACTAAACACTATGCCTTCGATTTTTTTTTTAATACGGTTCAATCCAACTTCTACTGCTTGGTCACAGTTTACAGAATCATTTGCGTAAATACCAGAAGAAATTGAAGACAGTTCAGTGGAGTGATGCTCAAAGGGGGATTGTGAAGACGCAACCATTCCAAAAAATGTTACAGTAGAACCACGGAAATCTGAACAAATTGGGGCTGTGGTCTGTTCGGATTCGGAAATGTTTGGATTATCCGGAAAAAACATATTAGTACTCTATATGATAGGCCTATACAGTACATAGTTACAGCTATGGTATTAGCTCCCACTTGGCAACATAGTGTAATGGTGAGACAGAAGAATAAGAGTTGTTTGACCTTTCAGATTCTACAAATGCTTTTGAATTGGCATTACAATACGCAACCGCCATGTCGATTGACGACGCTTATGCGACGCTGGTGCAATATCGCATCATCTAGCAGGTTTAGTTCCTAACGCCAGAAGAATATTACTGATTTTTCTAGTTAAGTGAAAGTTACTGTGTTTTCATATAAATGTGAGCGTTACATAATTAAAAAGAACGTATTGTTAAACAGTTCATTAAAATACAGATACATAAATTAAAATATTGTATTGATGTTGCATTTCATCTAAATACTAGCTTAAAAACTGTTATTTTAATAATATGTACAGTGCTATGATTAAATACTGTACTTCCTGTACTTTGCAGGTGAGATTTAAATTTTTTCCTGCATCATAGATTCTGTTCGGATTAGCCGAAATTTCGGATTACCAGGGTTCTACTGTATTCTCATATCCCTTAGTTCCTCATGCTATTCATGTACTGGAGTACACTCCAATGAACTCCTCTACTGCTTCAATCGCTCTCAAACACGTTGGCATTGAATTCATCCAAAGGGAGATAGTTGAATCTGAGATGCCACGACCATGAGCGAGTCCTCCACGAGACTTGTAGGACTGCCTTAAGACTTGCTCAATAGCCATGTTAGTCCATGTACCTGACCAATATTTTGTAGATCTCCTTGTCGTATAATATCCTTCTTGTGCAAACTTTTCAAACTCTTCTGGTGGGAGAATACCTTCAAGGTTTGTCATTTGTTGCAAGTAAACATGCGCTGATTTTGCCTAATTGAGATGTCCTGCTGCATGAAAGTATAGCAGCATACACCGAACACTTTACAGATGAAGTGGCCAGTCCCACCGCTCTGCCCTGATAAAGAAACATATAATCTCGACCATCTTGAAATATTGGACCCACAGTCTCCCAATTCTGCCACTTTCTTCTGCTGATTTCAAATGTAGTTCAAGGAGAGACAATAGAGCATTGAGTGAAACAGATTTGAATACATTCAGCTGTTCACAGTGATTTTGTAGGAGAGATGCATGTGATTCTTCTAGCGAATTCCTTAATTCCTCACTCAAATATGACTTCTCTAAAATGAGTAGAGCTAGAGCTTGTTGTTTTAACAGATTTCTTTCCTTGGATATAAAATAGAGAAATTGCTGACATAAAATACAAAAACTATGTTACATTTTAACCAGAACAATATATGAAACTGATTTATTGTTTACAAACTGTTTTATTTATACTGTTTCTTATCTATTTATCAACATTTAAA
This sequence comes from Thereuonema tuberculata, assembly GCA_023159025.1. Lineage (NCBI taxonomy): Eukaryota > Metazoa > Arthropoda > Chilopoda > Scutigeromorpha > Scutigeridae > Thereuonema > Thereuonema tuberculata. The sequence continues at coordinate 2,122,169 of JAFIDM010012231.1, read as the reverse complement.
TTATGAAAAAATCGTAATTTAATATAAATCAGAAATACACACTTCATAGTAATAATGTTTTATTTATTTAAATAATTAGTAGTTTCTAAGGTAAAACCAGCTCCTCAGCGAGCCACTTCCATGGGCATGCAGCATATAATCTTACTTTAGTAAAGTTTATCTGCTTACATTAAAGATATGGAACATTTGATCATAAAGTGTTTTGTAGCCAGTTTAATTCTCTACATTTTCTTATCTTGGTGTGTTTTCATTTAAATTAACCGTTAACCCACTATTTGATAAAAACAAAAGTTAGTGTGCGAATTACAACTGAATTCATACTTAAGTTTATCTGCCTAACCATTACAGTTACGTAAAAAGTTATAAGAATCTTTTTTGTAGTAAATGTTACGCTTTACATTTTGGTGGTTTTAGGTTTTAAATTGAGTTAGCCATTTGTTCGCTATAGTTTGAAAACGACTGCAACTATGCGCATTGACTTTCCATTTTCTAAAATGGCAGGTTTCTCCCAAAATCGACCTCAGATTTACGGAGGGCCGAAGTTTTGGGTTCAGGGGACCCCACTAAACAACCCCTCAAAAGGAAGTTTAGATATTATTAATGTCCAGGTATGGCCCCAAAATTGTATAACTGCACTGGACTAATAAGTTGTAGATTATGATGCTTATCTTAGCTAATTTATCTTATTAGCTGATTATAATTTTCAGAGTAAAATATTTACTTATTTTTTAATAATAATTATTTTTGAAAAGAAATTGCAAGGTAACGAAGGTTATAGAAATTGGTAGATGTTTTTGTGTGTGTGGGTGGCAGGGAAGGCCAGCACTGCAACCGTTGGTCTTTTGTGCTATCCTACAGAAATAAAAACAGATGAAGAGAAAGAATGGTGGGAGAATTGCAGGGGAAAACGGGAGAACCCCAAGAAAACCTGCCCGGTGCAGATCATACACTATCATGAAACATGAGAACCCAGCCTCGATACTCAGAGGTGATAGGCCAATGTCTTAGCGACAACGCCATCCGTGGGGTCAAAATTGTTAGATACTTCTGGGTTTTTTTTTTGTTTTGTTTTGTTTTTGTTTCAACTGAATTGAAAATGTATTAGAAGCATTTAAAAAAAGTATAATTTTTAAAAGTTACAAACTTCAACAGATTTAAGAAGCAGCAATCATCTCATCCTGTTCACAATTGCTTGAAGCCAATTTGAAGGTTAATTAATTTGATCTTTCAGTCCCAGAGTCTGAAATAAATGGTTGTAGACTGTTTTTCTTGGGATTCTATCATCCTAAAGGAAATGAAAATTTCAACATAAAGATGGTGAATAAAAGTTAAAAGATGATGAATAAAGTGAATAAAACGTTTGTTCAGCTGTTCGTAAGTTTTACCATCGCTGTGAAAGACTGGTAATGGGTGGCACGACTATAAAAAAATGCCTCAAAGGCAACAAAGAACTTCATATCAGCAATATCCACTTTAAATGAGACCATATGGTAGGTCTTTGAGAGGGTTGATTTTAATTTTATGAGATCACAGCGAGAATGGGTCGAGACTTCTCCACCATGTACAACTGTTGGTAGGAATGATCCCACTAGGCATTGCTACCAGAAGCCCTCCCAGTCCACTATGGAGATAGAAGATCGGCGCATTCACAGGATGGCCCTGGCAGATCCCAAGGCATCTGCAGTGGAAATTTGAGACCTGGCATCATCACAAGCACTGTTCTGAATCATCTACGGGAGATTGGCATCTGCACTAGGCGCCCAATGGCGTGTCTGCCTCTCACTCCTGCCTACATTTCAATTCGTCTTTAGTGATGTCGCACAAGAGCCCATTGAAAACTTCTGTCAATTTTAATATCTTTAGACTTCAATTCTATCAAGCCTGTATAGGACATTCTGGAAAGGGCTGAAAAGCATCAAATCCTCTTCTATCAATGATCACTGAATTGCACCACATTTTACTGCAAGAATGGCTGTCTTTGGGTCTAAATATTCAGAGGTAGCTCTTAGAAGCGATGCCTTTTTAAATATGTGCTGTCATTTGTAAAAATGAGACGCTACTGGATATTAGTTAAGGTTCAAAATTTTTTAGTCAATGTGTGTAGATCTGTCAGATTGACAGAAACTGTAGTATACACTTATTTCTCAGGAATCCACATGGGGAAAAAATCCACACAATCAAATTTGGTGATCCACAGAAGCATAATGTATAGTGACCTGGTGTTTGAAAGTCAAACTGTACTGACTGATATGCTAGACATTTCTAGTATATCCTGAAGGGAAAAAAAAATCATTCGACCAGTCAGGCAGTTGTGTTTGAATATGTTTTGTTATAAATGTTTGTTTATTGGATACTGGTCCTAAAAGAATGGAGTTATACTCATTACAGCAGATTTTGGCAGATGAGCCTATGTAATGCCAAGCCACTTGTCAGAAGGATAGATAGCAGGCATAAAGGCATTCTGTCTGTTAACATTTCCACAGTATAAATTCTGGCACTTATTTTCATAGAATTTCAGACTAAAAAGATGGGTATCCTGTATCTGTTAAATATATATAAATTATAAAATCTGTATGTTATAATGGTCACAGGCAGCAATTATAAGAATGGATATGCACCATTTTTATAAAGAATTTATAACTTTAAAAATATAAAGTTAAACTTTATAAATATGTAGGCATTCATGGGCACCCATACATATATGCAAGTAGATCTAACTTTTGCATATCTATAGTTTATTTCTACTTAATAACATTATCAGATTTAAAGGAAGGATTTGTCATTGCCTATCACAAAAAGTCCTTAACTAAACATTATTTTAAATAAATAATTTATTTAAATTATTTTAAATAAATAAAATAAACATGGGGGGGGGGGGG
>JAFIDM010012231.1:2074975-2097441 GCA_023159025.1 Thereuonema tuberculata | reverse complement strand
TTTTTTTTTAACTATATTTGAGCTCCTGTTAGAAGAATCCATCATTAAGAAGCATAACTAACCTAACTAAACCTCAGAGAAGGAATTCAGGAGGATAACAAAAATTTGAATTAACATAGAAATCCTAACCAGGATAAGAAATGAAGATTTTGTAGATTAAATCCAGTTAGATTTGACATTTTAAATTAATTTCTAGTGTACAATATTTATCTTGATGAAATGATTTCTTGAAACTGAATTGTATTAAATTATTGTATCTATTGAATATCTAGAAAAATTATTTAAGGTTATCTTCTAAATCTTAGATGTTCAAAATAAAAGATACTTTTAGTATTAATTTGTAATAATATTTTGGAAAATCTTGCCAAGAAAAAAAGGTGATGTTTGTCTTTTTGAATTTTTTTTTTTTAGAAATTATCTGAATCGATTGTCCTCTCCTGTTTTCAAGCACTGTCATGGAATGATACAACAACTTGTATTAAAAGTTTTCAAATTTGCGGCCCCATTATAAAACAGGTAAATGCCTTATGTCATTAATTTACTTCCTCCATATACCGTTCATTAGAATTATTTGATAATGAGGTCATCTTTGATAAAATGACCTTTCACTGTTGATAGGACATTTCGCTTCCTCATACTTTAGGTTAATAATCTACAATAGATAAGTAGATTTATTTAGTGATTATCTACAATATAATCTAAAAGAAAAGTCATGATTTAAATATCTTTGTACAAAGGGATTAAAACAAACCCCAGACTCATCAGTAACTTTTGACTCAGTAAAAGTTACACCAATGATTTAAGCCACACATTCAGTTATGGGATAATAAATGAATCTTGGCTCAGTCTTAGGAAATCTGAGGTGAATTTAGCAATTTCTTGATAATGTTGAAGATAGAAAGTCTTATGCTGACAGATTTGGCTGTAAGCTGTTTATTGAATCACATACCATCCACATTTTCATGTGGTGTTGTATTATTATGATTAAGCCTTTTATCAGCAAACAAGGGCACAGTTGTTCTTGATCACACAAAGTAACTTATCAGTCTCTCTTAGTTCATTTGACAAATGCTTCTAAAAGTCAATGAGCAGAGATCCATGTTAAGAATAAATAAGGAACACATCACTTTGTCTGCTCCTGACTGCATCTTGTGTAATAGCAAATGACATATCAATAAGAAACTGTGATGATGGCGCTTGCCTGTCTCAGATGTAAATCATCCTTAAATGAGATTCATTCATTTGAAATTACTGATTCCACTCCTTCGTGATTTATACTTTCTAGCAGTTTCAAAAAGGCTTACTTTATGATGCTCCTGTATGTATAGTTCTAAAGTAAAATCATTGCAAGTAACACTAATATTTGCAAAGCATTTCATGGAATGATTGTGTTTCGGTTCGCATTTATGTAATTTAAATCATATTACTATATTGTTTTGGTGATAAATATTTGATTGTTTAATGCATGGTTTTCTTTTTTGCCTCGTGTATATTGTTGTTAGTATTGTTTGTTGTTGTAGATATCTAGTTTTTGCAGTGTGGAATAAATATAATGTCTGATGAATTCATGTTGTCCCTGGATGGACTCCTTCTAATTCCACAATTTATCCAGATCCAAATTTACATACTTTGAGATAAATATATCAGCAGAGCATGTTTAAGAATTTGTGAAATTTTGAATTAAAAGGAAAATATTGTGGCTTAATTTATTGTGAACATAGCAGACAAGATCGACATGCCCAATGTTGTGCTTTTGACTTCGATGGAAAAGTTAAACCATGAGAACTATTCTTCCAATGAAATTGATATTAATGAACAGAGAACTTTGGAATTTCATGATTGGAGATGTTGTAGAGACTATGAATACAGATTTATAGATAAAAGAAAGATAGAAAAGAATGGAAGGTAACAATAGGGCTAGGCATATCGTCCGACTTACATTTAATAGCATGCACAAAACAGGTTTGAGATGCATTGTTAGGATGATTCAAATATTGCAACTGAAGCAGAAACTAGTGAATCTTATATTAAAAGAAAATGATACAATGATTGATTATTTGGGAAGAATAACGACCCGTTGTTCTAGACTTGACAGAACAGTTTAGTAGTGGACGATGCTGATGTGGCCTATACAATGATGGTGGTTTATGGGAATCCTATGATGGAGTATCATAGTGGTAATCAGCAGTGATATGGCAGGCTTTAGTCATTGAATATGAGTGAAGAAAGACAGAAGATCCCGTCAGCATCATCAGCATTCCATTCAGGTTCAGGTCGTGTGCAAAACAAATGGTCTTGGACTGGCTGTTAAAATGAAAACAATTGAAAATAGTGCTTTGTAGGTGATCATGATGGCTCATCAACTATCAGAGTGGTGTTAATAAAAGTAAATTTCAAGGTAAATGTTACGATTGTGGTAATTATGGCCATTCAAAGAAAATTTGTGAAAATAAGGGTAAATAAAATGATCAGTTCTATAAAACTAAATATAATAATTTAGATAGTAAAACATTGTAAGTGGCATTTAATACAGGTGGAATTATAAATAATGATTGGTTATCTGGTAGTGCCTGTACTGCACATCTAACTAATAATCCTGACTGGCTTAGGAATATCATCCTATGTTATCTGAAATTAAAATAGTGATTTTTAGGCCAAAGTTCATCAAAGATTGAGGGTTGGTAATATTGCTTTTCAAACAAATGTTAATGTTAAGCAAATTAAGATTACTTTTAAGATTTATTGTGTTCCTAAAATATGTAGAAAGTTCATTATCAGTCTGATTAACTAAGAACATGGTTTTAGCCTACAAGTGAAGAATGGTTGTCTGTGAATTTGTAATAGGAATAGATTGTAAAGCTTATGAATTAGAGGATCAAGTTGTAATGTGTGAAGAAACAAATGTAGCAGTACATATAAGTTTAGACTTATGTTACAAACAAATTTTTCATGTAAATTGTAGGAATATCGTTCCAATATCAGATAAAGAAATGGTTAAGAATGATTGTGAAGATTGTAAAAGTCTACAAAGCAATCTCATGTGCCTATAGGTTCCACAAGATAAGAACTGGTGCATTAAGATCACTGAGAAATAGCGTCTCTTGTTTCTATCAGAAATAAGCATTATCTATTGATGTTTATGATGATTTCTCAAGAAGGGCAACAGTTTATGTGTAGCAAAGTAAAGATCAGATGGCTCAATATTTTTGGAAGCATAAAGTATCCATAGAATGTCAAACTGGATAAAAGCTAAAGGTGTTCCTTACATCTAATGATCTAGAGTTTTGTAATTGGGCAATATCAAATGAGTGTCGGAAATTGGGGATCAAACTTGAAGTAACTAAAATGTTTTTGTCACAGATAAATGCAACAATTGGTAAATCTCTAGGTGATTGGGCTGGAAATGTAGATGACAGATATTCATATAGTAGGGCACAATTGCCTTAGGGGGGGGGGGGGCGGTTGGTGGGAATGTCCAAAACCAGAAATGAGATGTTCTTTCTGCCTCAGAATCCAAAAATATAGCACTGAACATTGTAACTTGTGATATATTATGGTTACTAGGATTGGAGAGAATTAGAACAGAGAATATTGTAAAAGGTATTAAGTGAAAATCGATCAGCTGTTGTCAATGAATAAAGTTGAAAATAGTGATTTTATAAAAACTTTGAAATAAGATATTATTGTAAGAGAAAAATGTGAACAAAAGTTAATTTAATGTGTGATGTATCTGAAGAAAATTTAGTTGATTTATTAACCAAGAGCTTAAAGAAAGGTAATATATATATTATTTACTTATAATATAAGTAAACTAGGGATTATTTAAAAGTGTACAATTAAAATATAATAAGGTTTAATTTAAGGGGGAGAATGTTGGCACTTGCCAATCGGGCAAAGCCTTGTGGTCATTAGGTTTTTTTTTAAAAAAAAAAACCCAATAAAACCCAACTATATTTAATTATGAAAATATTAGCTTTAAGGAAACTATTAAAACTTAATTTTATGAAAAGTTTTCTTAAAATATGGGTAAATGGTAAGGAAAAAAATAAAATAAAATCAGTTTGCAATTTAAATCGAAAAAAAGGACAATTAAAACATTCTTAAGAAAATTATCAAAAAATACATAAATATTTCAGTTTACAAAGATTTTTAAAGAATAATGGAATAAAGAGTGAATGAAATTACACACTAACACTTTCCATCTAAAATAATTTCTATATTTTATTAGTAAATGGTTTCTTATTAAAGACTTCAAAAAATTTAAAAAGAAAAAAAAAACACTTATTCAATACATTTTACTTGCTATGAAAAAAAAAATAGAAATCCAAGAAAAAAACATAACTAAAGTAAACTCACCTTTATAATATGGATCCAATGCTGGAACAAAGCATGAATTTTCACAACTATATGGTCTTTACAACCATGTGCCTTAAACAAAGGATTGTGATAATTGGCTCTGGCTGCCAACATAAGAAAATTTAATTTACCAATTTTTGTTTGTTTAATTTATCAGTTTTTTCTGCTAATAAAGTAGTTGTAAGAATGGGTTAGTGTTTTGAATAAATTAATCATAAGAATCTATATTACTAAAATCTTTTATTTCTCTGTCTGTGTGTCTGTCTGTCCAGTGCAATTTTCTGTGAGAATGGAAAATAGAAATAATTTTTTCAAACATCCGCGACAGGAATCGAACCTGCAATCTTCTCATCCGAAGCAGACGTCTTATCCAGTAGGCCATAGAGACTACAACTCTCTTAGTATTGTTTTTTGACTTATATCTCCTTTCCCTTCCCCCATCAATAAGGAATGTATTCAATCTTTTTTTTTAATCTCAAGATTGTTTATTTATTTCCCATCCGTCAGTTTATTTGTAATTCGAAACTGACAATTAGAACTATAATTGCCGAAACTTTGCAATATTTTAAATATTCTTACTTAACCAAATTCTATGTGATACCGGTATTGAAAAATAAGTGCGTGTACACAGCAGATATTGGAGTAAAGAAAACAGAGTCAAGAAAGAAACAAGCATTTTTTTTTTTAGGTGGAATACCGAAAAAATTCCTATTTGTAACTCAGTGGGGGCTCGTGGCTGTGAAGTTAGGTGAAGAACTAGTTTAAATTGAATTATTTAATTGTCAATATGAAAAAAATTCCAATAAAACCCATAAAAACCCAATTTAACCCACTGTTTTTTTTTTTTTTTTTTTTTTTTTTAAATGCCCGGGTTTTTCACAACCCTGAATAAATGTAATGTCTGATGAATTCATATTTTCTGATGAATTCTCTGGACAACGCCTAATTCCATAATTTATACAGATCAGACTTTATGTACATTGAGATAAATACAGCAACTGTTTCTCGGTCTAATCAAATAGACTGCTTGTAGCCAAACTTGGCACCTGCTGATTTCATTTGACTGCCGCTTGTGTGTGGTGCTCATAATTTCTTAACTTCAAACATTTTACCCCTTTATTTTAACCTTTTATTCAATCCAATTCCTAAGATTAAAAAGAAAAGAAAGAAAAGCTGAAAACATTCCAGATAAATATTTCTTATATTACATGAAACAGTTATCTGGAATGATTTTATTATTTAAAAAATAAATAATATATGTTATTGTATCAATTTACAGTTGATTGGTAACAATTCCATTGGCCTGAATGAGTCCTGCTATTTATTGAATCAGATTTTAAAAGGACTTGCATTACATGGACAACATGAAGCTAGTCAGAGCTGTCTTGTCAATCTGGCTCTTTCAGCGTATGAGTCTTTACGTCCTCTCTTTCCAGAAATTATAAATGTAATGTTACATATTCCTGGTTGTACATTACAAATTATAGAGGTATGTAGGCAATTGATAATTTCATTCTTTGGGCTACTTAAATTATATTCAAAGTTTACTTTAAATTCATTATTATAGTTAAATAACTAATTAAAATATGCTATTTAGAATTAAGAATGTTTTCTGGCAATTTTTAAATTAAACAATTGTTTTCCATAAAACACCATTTATAAAAATTTTATCTTTTAATAAATTTAATGCTCATGAAAAACACAATGTTTAACCTTTCAATCTAATTTGGTTTTATTCATTTAAAATGTTCTTTGATTCATTATTCTTATTGCTATTTTTACTTTCAGAATTTATCTTTGTAATTTTTTTTTATTGTATTACAGAAGAAATTTAATTTTTGAACTTTACAGACTTTACAATGTAATTTCACTGTATTTGTGGCATCATTTACTCCTATTTAATGAGAGAACAGCATTATGTTGGCATTCTAATGACAATTAGCAGTTCAGTTCTGTTCCTGTGATTTATCTATGAATTCTGTGGTTTGCTCTTGTTCTCTGGATGATCAACAGACCTTATTTTCATAAGAATCTTTACATCCTTTATTCAAAAGTCAATAACCTTCATTCCATTTCATGGATTTTAATCTTAGTCATAATTGATTGATTACTTCAAGATATGACTGGTATTACTGTAAAAGTAATATAAATGTTAAAATTATAATATTTATTTTGTTATATCATCTATCTTCTATTTGTGAAGCAAAAGTCAGACATATATTATTGATAGAAACAAGAACCTACAAGGCTAAGCTTTCTACTTATGGAGATACAAAGCAGCAAATTATACTTGTTAATTGTTATCTTAGACTACAACTAATGTAAGACAGCGGCTCCTAGAAATATATTTGAAGTTAATTGTTGTTCCAAAAACCTTAGATTTTAGGATAAACATTTGCATGTAAGCTAAGATGATTACATTTGGCATTATTATGGAACGTATTTCAGACTAGTTTCAAGGGATACTTTTTAATTGAAGCAAATGTTTTCAATATTTTAGCAATATGAAATATGATATTATTTGACGTAACTGTTTAATGTAAATTAAAAGTGTAATGTTTTCATTTGTGTCTGTATTACCATGAAAACCAGTAGTTATAGCATCACCAATAACAAACATGCTTATGACATACACAGGAAAGATTTGCAGTATGGCAAAAGGAGAAATTTTAGTACCAACAATCGCTCGATTTTATATATATATTGGTGAGGAATTTTATAGTTTGAATAAAAGATTTTTTAAAATTTTCAAGTTGCCAATAAGGAAGCCTTTCCTTGTTTGTTATTAGCCAATGTGAGCTATATCCTACATAGCCATTTCTTCAAAATAAGACAGTTTATCAGCATCTTTTCAATTCAAGTCGCATACTTTGTCTGTACTTTGTACTGTTGGTAATTTTCAGTCTGAGAGTACCTTGGACTTTGTTTTATTTTTATCTTTCATAAGTTAGAAAAGGATTGTTTTTATAGAAAGTGTTGTCTATAATATAATGACTATTTATACTATCAATGTGAATCCAACTAAATCGGCACTTTAAGACAAACCCCTGTTAAAAGGATGAAAAAACTAAAAACATTTAAAAATTCCCATCATTACGCACGTTTCGAGTCTCTATGGGCAGACTTCTTTCTCAAATTAAAAAAAAAGGGAATATTACAAACAATTAGCCCCTACCCTAAAACCCGTCCTCCCTGTCAGGGATTCGTTGAGTGAGTAAATAAAGAAACACGCGATCAGAAAATTCTTTTTTTTTTTTTTTTTTTTTTGTACGCCTCCACCTGTTGGCGGAGAACTGAATTAATGACGATAAAACGCTTTTACTTCAGCCTTATTTTTTTTTGTTTTTTAATTTATTATTTTATTACCCTAAGAAAGTTTTTTATTAGGTTCCTCTTCAAAGGCCATACTCCAAAATATTAAGAGTGGAGAGTTCTTGATTATAACATCCTGAGGTCTTAATCACTCCTGACTCGAAAAATTTACGAAGGTAATGGTCTCTATACGTTCCGAAAATGACCACGTTCTTGTTCCCAATACTGTGCCCCTTGGTGCAACAGTGGGCCGCGGTATGATATACTGTATTGCCCACGTTTACCGCGTAAATGTGCTCCTTTACACGGGTGTCCAACTCCCTTTTGGTCTGGCCCACGTATAAGCATTCGTTGTTGTGGGCACTATTGGAATTACAGAATATTCCGTAGACCACATTTTGCGTTTTTAGTATTCGTTCTTTATTTGGAGTGGCTTTTTGATGGTTAAGCGCATTGCCAAGAGTGTTACGTGGTTTGCAGGCCACCAATATACCGACCCTGTATAGGATGGGTTTTAGTTTTTTCATCATCTCTCGGTCAGAGGTGAGCGATACATATTTTCCTTTTAGAACCGAATGCTTATTCTCATTACTGTTGCAGGGAGAAGTAAGGGAGGCATGCTGAAGTCGACAATTCAATCTGTGATACCTCCTAAGATATCTATCCAGGGTTTTTTTTGGGAACCCATTGCTCCTAAAGATACTATGGATAACCTCAACTTCATGTTGCAGAATTTTTTGGCTGGATGAAATCTCATAGGCCCTTCTAATTGCAATCATAAAAGCATTTCTTTTGTGGCTTTCGGGTACCGCACCATAGTAGCTAAACATAATACCCGCATCAGTCTTTTTCCTGTACACTGAGGTTTTGTACGTAGCCCCTGCATTTTTAATGTTAATATCCAGGAATTGCAGCGTACCATCATGCTCTTCCTCAGAAGTGTATTGTATATCCGGATTAATACTGTTGAAGTCTTTTAGGACTTTATCTTTGTAATGTCTGTTGACGACCAAAAACGTGTCGTCAACATAACACGCTAAGTAATGCACGTTGTGAAAGATATTATCGATCGACATTGCTTGTTGCTCAACCCAAGCCATAACCCCCTCTGGGAGAATAGCGGATGAGGGGAGCCCCATAAAAGTACCCGAGGTTTGGAGATATAGGCGTTTGTTGAAGGAAAAATATTGTAGGGGGAAAAGTGTATCAATCAGTGTATTGGCTTCCTGAATGTTAAAAAATTTGATGCCTTCCCTGATGCCACTATCATTGTCCACCACAAATTGTAACGCCTTTAACACAAGAGAGAGGGAGTGAGGGACGTATACAAACTCACAACATCCAAAGACATCATCTTGGTCTCTTGTGCACTTCCATTCTCCCTGAGATATTGCAACACCGGAGTACAGTTTTCAATCGAAAATGGGGAACAGACCTGGATGGCCTTAAGTCGGCTTACTATGAGTCTGGACACATGCATAATTGCACTGTCCCTGCAATTAATGATAGGCCTTATTTTGAACAACCCATTTTCCTTATCTTTGTGCACCTTGGGTAATCCTTTAAACCCAGGAATGTTTTTATTACAAAGGATCATAGCCCTTTCCTTCTCATTTGTGATAATACCCAAGGTCAGAAGATTGTGAATCTTGAGATTAATCTCTTTTAAAAGCGTTTCCTCGGTTTCTCCCACAGAGCAGAACCCTGTTTGTTCTATGATGAATCTTTCACACATCATTATATAATCCTTTCTGGATAAGACCACCAAAGTGCCTCCTTTGTCGGCTTGTGTGTAAACTATTTTATCGCAATAACCATTTAAAATATTTAACTCCCTAATCTGTAATGCATTCAGCGCAGGCGCTGTTCTTTTTTTAAAACGCTTGCCTCGGACTATCTGCCCTACCTTCTTTCTAATAATAGTGTGCTCACTCTTTATCTTGAATGAATCTTAACTTGGGATTCTATGTCAGTTAAGGTTTTTACTATGTGGAGCTTCTCATGTCCCACGTTAAATTTCAGGCCTAGTGTTGACACGAAAAAAAAAATTATATTATTAAATGTCAAATGTTTCCTTGATCAACCATTTGGGAACTTTATTTAAAATAATTCTGCGAATCAAGGTAAAAATGAATGAAAAACAGCTCTGCTACCATTTCGTTCAGGATTACGAATAACCGAAAGATAATAATAATAAGCTAAAGGATAAATAGTAAATAAAAGCCAAGATAAGTAAAAATTAATAATATGAATTTTACTGTAAGGCTAAATGTAAATACACATAGTAAACAATCAAAACAATGGGCTTAAGGCTCACTGAGAAAGTACCAAGTTAACTTAAATAAACATAGAAAGTATCTTCCCGACTGTCTTTCTTTGTGAAAATGTTCAAGATAAAATTAAATGTCAATTAAACAAAAAAAACTTCCAAAGTCAGAAGTAGTGTTGATTGAATGTACAGCTTGACACTTATTAAAAATGAAGAAGATATTTGCTAGCAAAACGAATAGGCCTACTCAAACAGTCACTTACGCACATCATTGCTGTTTGCAATATACCATGGGATCCCAGGCTTGAATTAAGGCATCCGATTCAAACGAGGATACACATTACACAGGTACCGTCGTCGGGCGGATGAAAACACTTCACTGTAATGACTTACTGCAGCACTTTTAAAACACATATCACTGGCACTTATCCCAGTTCATGGATTTTGGTGCGGCGGTGGGTTTGACATTGTTCCGCAGGGTAATTCAGCGTCCAACAAAGTACTACAATCGCTGCCTTCCCAGCAATCGTTACAGGCTAGCGGGCTGCAAAACTAAGTAGGTGGGTTTTTGTACGGCTCCGTCCTGTTCACCAAGTTCGCAAAGCCATCAGTTCCCGTGGAAAACGTGCTGAGGTGTTTAGGCAGTGGAAGGTACACCTACACGATCGGTGTTTCGTATCCGTCACTGTACCTTTCCTATGTCACCAATCTTAGTCCTTATTCATAATGAAAGGCAAGAATTAAAAGGAAAGGGTAAAAATAAAAATAGTTCAAATAAGCGTGGAGACTACATTTTGTTCAACTTAATGGCTTAACGACTCCGACACCAACTAATTATTTTTTTCTCTGAAAAAGGAAATTGAAAAGAACAACTGATTACGTCACCAAAACACACAAAATTAACCAATAATGGGACAGGCGACGAAGAGACGGGTAATCCACGAAGGAAGAAGTGATTGACAGGCCCAAAGACAATGTAGAGGAAAGCAAAAGAAGCTCTCAAATAAACGGAGCAACAAAGAGAAACAAGGGGCAATAGGCCAACTAAAGAAAACGAAAAACAAGACCACCAGAGGAAATGATAAACATGAATGATGAAACCATAAGTCTAATGCAAAAGGAATTCGCAAAAATTAAAAATAAGAGTAAAACAGTGAGAAAGATAGCGAAAAATAAAGGGACGAAAAATGAAAGGGCAAAAATAAACAAAAGACTAAAAAAAATCGTGACAGTGTTAATAGGTTTAATTGTGAGGGGGTGAAGGCAACGTGACTATCATTGACACTTTTGTGCGTATTTACCAAGATGGAGGGATGTGGTTCGTCAGTAAGCCTACCTAATTTCTTGCAATGTCTCCCAATAATGGCTTTTTTTGCCCAAGCGGCAATTTTAGCACCTTTAATCAAAATGGAATAAAAGTCCTCAGGCCTAACTCTGTCTTGAATAAATTTCGATACACGTTTTAACATGGCAATCAACCAAAACTTCTTTTGGTGGGCCTGTTTTATTCTTTCTCCCAGCAGTAACTTCTGGAGATGATAGGTAACCTATTCAATTTTATCATTAGTAACGGGAACATGAATTTTACAACCTGTGGGAGTGAGGTTATGCTTGCGGCATACCCTGTTGAAAATGATCGTGCCCTTGGACGCTTCAATTCTTTTATGCAAATCAAAGAATTTTCTAAAATTGTATTTCAATGTCGGATACTTATAAAAAATGCTAGTAATAGTGGCGTTTACTGCTATCATTATGAAGTTGAGATATTTTAACGTGTCGGATATAATATCAACGTGAAGCCAACTAAATCGAGACTATTTATACTCTTCAGCTTTACTCTGAATGCCACACTTTATGACAAGTTATACATTGTAGAGTATATTTTAGAGAAGTTAAAATAATAAAGATAATTAATACGAAGATGTTGTAAAGCCTAAACATTATGCTTTATTTTCATTATATAAAGTCTATACATTTGATATTCTTATTAAATATTTAGCTCAGTCGAATTTACAGTTAATAAGCTATATAGTAGTTAAGAGATTTATACGTATTCGGATAATATATATATATATATATTGCTTTCATCCTCTGAAATAAACTAAAGTGCCAAAATATTCAGAGACAGCAGTAAGTGGAACGTTACCAGTTCATGCCCCTGCTGTAATTGGACTCAGCCGGACGAGTTGAATAAGAGAGAAGAGGTTGAGCAGCAGTGTAGTTGTGGTAGCCATAGGATATGGACAGGATCTAACACTGTTTGATCATGAACCGATTTATAGGGGCCAGAAGAATGGGACACTCCACCTCCCAGGAGGCCAATGCTCTTTGATTTCCGTGGCCCACAGTAGAAAGGGTATACAAGGAATATGTGAATTCCAGATAGACATCGGTGGAACATCAATACTGTGTTCCTGCAGGTGTTGCAAGAATGGGGCTATCAGTGACTGATAAAGATGGTAACGACTCAGTGCAGGAGAACATTGTGTCAAATCACATCACAATTCAACCCTGGGCCCAACAGTCAACGCATTATACATCATGCATTGTATTCCATGGGGTTTGGTAGTCGTCAGCAAACACAGATACCGTTGTTGACACCCTGTAATCAATCAGACAAAAAAATTTCTTTGAAAAAGAAACATTTTATTTTCCGTTAGTTATATCATTTTTTTATGCGTAAAGAAACTAGACCTTCTTGGCATTAAAAGTGCAAATAAGAATAAAGGTAGTATAATGCAATCATGTACTTTTAATTTTTTTTTTTTTGAGAAATAATGAAGCGTCTGATTGTATCCCGATTAGGGGATAGAATCAGACATGCGTTGGGGCACAATCAGACATGCGTTGGGGCACAATCAGACAAGCATTACCTGACATCCAGCAACTCGAAATTTATTTTGAATTGCAAGCCTTTTGGTCAGTTATTGACTAAGGGAGTAGGCAAAAGCATTTTGATGTCTTGGCTACTACAGCTACGACTTCTACTATTGGTTCGATTAATTTGTTCCCATCTTCTGATCTTTCCGGTAGAATTTAACCTCGTAGTATCCCTTATTATCCCCTTCATCTATAATTTTCCCCATGTAGTAAATCTGCTTCATAATCTGCACTAATATGTAATCACCAACTTCCAGAACTTTCTTGCATTCTTCAGTCTTCTAGGATCTGGGCGTGGTGGCCAGTCGATATCTTCGGATGAATGGGATAATGCTGAGTCATCACGTTCTTTCTCCACATTACTTATTCGTCCTTTGCTTTCTGAATCCTCTAAAAGCAGTTTCTTTCCTATCTTGTGTCTTCCTTTTCTTCCCAGAGCTTGGGCAGATTGTAACGAGCTTGCTCTGTCTTCTTTTATTCTCTTTTCTGGAGTGTCAGCTGGAATGAAACTTCGACCTCTTTCTGGTCTTTTTTTTTCCCCTTCTTTCCTATCAACAGCTTTCGGATATCCTTTAAAGTGTTGAGGTGTTATAAAAAATTTCTGACTCTTTTTCAAATCATCTCTGTCTGCAAAATAAAAATTTTATCCCTCTTGTCATTGTCTGATAGTGCTCCAACCTTGCAAGAAAACAAAATGTGGCGACTGCATTTTGAAATTTTCACCAACAGAGATTTACGCTATGCGCTTTTAAATTAAATATTTAGTTATTCGAAACCCATGAAATTATGTGCATTATTATATCATAGATTAAATGAAGCAAGTTTTAGTAAGAGAATTCTTCAAAAAAAAATATGATTTTACGTGTATTGTGTAATATTGGATGCAAAAATCAAACCATGCACCTGAATATGTGAGAAATGATTTATACAACAAATAAATAACAAGTATACACGAAGTTTCGCCGTCGAGAGACAGCCTCTTCCACTTGAAGAGGCTGTCTCTCGACGGCGAAACATTGTGTATACTTGTTATTTATTTGTAGTATAAATCATTTCTCACATATTCAGGTGTATGGCTTCATTTTTGCATCCAGAATTCTTCAAACACTTAACGAAAATCATAAAAAGATATATCTTTGGGAACCAAGAAACAACTACCAAAGTAAATCTCATCAGAAGGGAAGGGGTACTACTTGTTACCATCCTAGGTGACAGATGCAGTCGCCCTTTTCAGTGGCCAGTAATTTAACATGTTTGATTGTGTCCCACCCTTTCCTACAACAATATTATAATATTTTTTTCGAAACAATTTCATGAAAATTTGAGAATCTATGTTTTGCTATTCAATGTCAAAAAGTCAAAATTTTCAATTTCATTTGAGTGGTTATGAGCTTTACAATAATGCCTACATGCCATTTACCTTTAAATGTTAATTAGGGTAAGAATTACAGTGCTTTTGTAAACCAAAATACATAAAAATACAATATTGCCAATTTCTAATATTTAACTGAAACAATGAGATCTCAGAAAGAAAAATGTTGTATTCTGTTAAGCTTTACCTAGCTTATCAAATTCCATTAATAATCAGGAAATGGAGATGGTGAAGTTAGTTCTTGTGTTCATTCAATATGGAATCATCTCATAAAAGCTAAGGTTTTGCAAACAAAAACTTAACAGGAATAGTTTTAGCTGCAAACCAAAAGCTTTTAATATGGTCTTTCAGAAATATACAACCACACCTGGCTAGCGGCAGAGGCAATTGTTGTTAAATGGCGCAACAGCCAATGACCCACTGCTGTCGCGTTAGCCAGGACTGCGTAATTCGGTTTCCAGTTGCCTTGTGCCTAATGTAGGTCATATTTTACATTTCTGAGATATGCAAAACAAACTTGAACATGTGCTCTATCCAACTGTATCATTCGTTGCATCATACCTGCAATAGCGATTTTACAGGAAATGTTTGAAGTCGTTCAAACCATTTTTAATCAGCCTGTATATTAAAAATATTTTGATTCGCAAGTTACAACTGTTTCTGTTTAATACTTTGCAGCAGACTTGCATTTTTGTTTTATTTATCCTAGAAACTTGCACACACTTTTGCATATTTATTTCAATGAAATTTCATGTCATTATTGGGTTTTGTGTTTGGAGGAGGTGGAGGATAGGTAGCTCCTAAGTGTTTTAACTAAAGGATTTTTGACAACAAATTAGAAATTTGTATCCAAATTTCACTTAAAAATCAGCTGTAGAAAACAACTAATTGAACCTTTTCCTTCTGCATAAATTGGCATTTTAGATTCAGAAGCAAATTATCTGCACAAAAGGTTTTTCTATGTTAATTTTGTAAAAAATTATATTTCTTTTCAATACAAACTTTGCATTTAATTTATTTTACTGCCAGTTTCACTGTCATTAAATTATTTTTGTAATGTTTTCATTATAGAACTTTGACGAAAAAATTTTGCAACCCCTGACTTCTAGAAATTTATTTCCTGAAAAAAAGAAGAAAGAAATGTTCAAGAAAATAGTGTTGAATGTTGTAGGAGTAAGTAAAAAAGTTTTCCTGAATCTTTTGTTGATTTGTCAATTTGAAACAATTAAAATTTTGGATAGTATATATATTGTTACCATGAAATATCTTTGATGATTTGCCTATTGATATACTTTAAAGTGCTATCGTTTAAAGGTACAATTCCTAAAGATTTGTATTATTTATAATAGCAGCTAAAGTGAAGGTGTTGTTGGCATTTTTCTTAGTTGAAGGAGTTATCATTTTATTTGGGTTTTATTTCTTTTTTCTTTTAAAGTGCTTAATCACACACTTTTTAGAAGGGATACTGTTTTAATGAGGATGCAATGCAATAGCAATTGACAAGACCTTATAAAAATATAAAATATCGTAGGGTTATTTCATATGAAATCATGTGATTGCATAACAGTTTTTGAGCTTTATTTTTTGCACACTTGTCCCTACATATTCCACTAATTCTTCTTCTTCTTCGCGAATGGGTCACTTAGGACCACGCGGAATCAACACACTTTGAGCCTTCCTCCCTGCCCAATAGTTCTTCATTCGGATGGACTGATGCAATTTCTGCTCCTCCGACCAAGCACGGCGTGCTGGTTTCTTCACATTTTCCTCAAATCTCCTTGTGTGGACAATATGTCTGACCACCTTTCTATCCTGTAAATTTGGGGATCCTAACTCAATGAGGTCCTTTTCTAATTGTTTGTACCATTTTGGTCTTGTGCGTTTGTTTTGTAAAAATTTGTGGATCCGATAAGTCAGTCTGGAATGCTTCATTCTTTCCAAATGCCCTAAAAATTGAATTCGTCGCATTCTCATTGTATCAGTAATTCCACTAATTAAATAAAACAATTTTGAATTTTTTTCCTCTGTCTTGCTTTTCCACTATAGAAAACCAGAAAAGTCTGGAACTCCACATATTCTACTTCATAACATACTACAATGCTTTATATCCTAAATTTCAAAATTTTTCCAATTCTGTCCATCTGAAATATGTCTGTAAGTTTGATTGAACTGTTTAGGACTTAATAAAATAAGAGGGGGAAGAGGTTCTAAGTTTTAATATTTCACAGACTAAGACAATGGAATAGAAAAACTTTAAACGTTTGAAGATTTTAGAATCATTCCTTTCATATTTTTTTCAGTCTTAAAAACTCATAAGAAAAAAAAAAATGTTTAAGTTCTGGCCACTCAGGCTGCAATTGGACAAAATTTTGTAATGATTATAATTATAATGATATGAAACACAGTCCACTTTAAAAAGCCATAAAATGGTTTTTGCCCCAAGTTTCTGTCTTTTAATTCTGAAGATACATCTAAACCCTGTTATAACAGGATCATTCCAATGCAAATTTGCTGATGATGTGAAACGAATGTGACTCCCTATTTTCTTAAGCTTAAAAGCTTTTTTGTCAATAAACATAAAAACAAAATGTAGATTTCTTCTGAACAGATGCTTACGTTTTGACCTTATTACAATTACACAATATCCATTCTTGTTTTATTTTCTGTTAAGGAAACAAAAAAAACATTAAAACATTTAAACCCAAAGTTTTTGAAGTTATTGAATGTTTATTTTGTATTCCTTCTGGAGATATTTCAGATTCATTTGATTTCAGAATGGACGATAAATAACTTGTGCACTTTAAAGTTTCTGAAACAAAATTTCTACACTATGAAGATCTACGTGACCACCCATGAAAGTTCTTCTCATAGTTTTGTACTTCTGTAATAAAGTGCTCGTGTGCTCTGTTGACATGGCAATTGATAATGAATAATACAATCAGCAGCATTATCACATTATTAGGTGCCGACTATATGCTATTATAAGTCAGGGCTTTGTTGTCCAAATTGCAATCGTGATTTGAATGCAACTGAAGACGATGAAAACAAGGAACTAGAACTTCTATATAAGATTGCAGGTTTCAATCAGGACTTAAATTTCTTGAAACAGAAAAGTAGATAATTGTAGTTTTACAATTAAAAATGCTTCATTGAAATTGTTTAAGAAGAAGCAAAGAGATGCAATGAAACAATCAAGCCTTGATATTTTTTTAAACAAAAAATGAAACACTTTGAAGAAGGTAACGTGAAATGTCAATACAGTTGGACCCCGATTTAACGAATTCATCGGCACCGAAAATTTTATTCGTTAAATCGGGGGTTATTCGTAATATCGGGATCAAAAGAAAAAAGAAAAAATTTCTGCACTTACCTTATGGAACAGCCGTAATAAGCAACTACACAAAAATATCCGTAATTAGAAATTGTACACTTTTTATTCAGCAGCTAATAATACAGCAAATAATTACGCACCAGTTAATTTGAAATTTTAAAGTATGTACTGAATAATGTTTGACAATTTCCTTGATTCCTGACTTGAAAAAGTTCTGTTTCAACTTTATGGAGAGAAGAAAATACAGCGTCATTTATATCCTGCTGCATTAGGTATGTTTAGGTATGTTTACCCAAACTAACAAAAAAAAAATTTTTTTTCGGCTGTTGAAATAATTCGTTAATTCGGGGTTTTTTATTCTTTAAATAGGGATTTTTGCCTTCATTTTAATCAAAGAAAAAGAAAAATTCGTTAAATTGCGAAATTCGGTAAATAGGGGTTCGTTAAATCGGGGTTCGACTGTATATAATTTAACTAGCAGAAATACCTGTTCTCCTACAGGCTACAAAACACAGATATCCCGATGAGGATAAGAAATTGAAATTGTGAGATCACTTCAAAACTTTCCCAGTTGGTAAAAAAAGTCACATGATAGGTACAAAGTAATGTTATATCATATTTTGTAACTCGAGATCCCTAGATATCAAATTAATATCAAGATCAGGAATATAAAAAAAATTCCCATCTCTTTCTGTCTTTCTCCACACCCCTATTTCTTCAAATCTTCTGCAGTTGGTAAAAAAATCACGCGAACATAGCAAATTAATTTTATATTCTTATTTTGCAATCTGAAAACCCCATAGAAATATCCTTCAACAAAGATTGCTGCCCTCCCATCCCTCCACCTTAGGGCTTAATATTGAAAATTTCAATCAAATAGCATCTTTTCGATTTCGACAAAGAACACTCATGTCAAATTTCGTGTTTCCACTTCAAGCAGTTTCAGAGATATGCATACCCTTCAAGAAAGGGTAAAACCAGAATAAAAAGGTTTGTTCTCGCAAACACTTGTGCACATATTTCTGCACCTCGTCAATTGTCTTGAATCAATGCCCACCCAGATGTTTTTTTAGCAGTCCACTAAGGTGGAAATCATGCAGTGCTAAATCTGGCGAATAAGGAGGATATGGCAGATATCTCAAACTTAAATTTCTCTAGACAAGCCTTGGTGTTCTGCGAAGTGTTTGTGCAGGCATTGTCTTGCAGCAAAAGAACTCCTTCCGACAGCAGTACACCACTTGGATCGAATAGCAGGTTTCACATAAGTCTCCAGCAAGTCTTAGTAACTTGCACTAGTGACTGAAATGCCCTCGGCATGTAGTGTTCGACAGTAACTCCTTTTTTGTCAAAAAACACGGTCAGCATCACTTTTCCAGCCAAAGGTTCTGTTCTAAATTTCCTGGGTGGCGGTGATGATGAATGACGCCACTCTGCTTGCCACTCTCTGCTTTTGACTCGGAGGAGAAATGATGAACCCATGATTCGTCAGTTGTGACAGTTCGATCAAGAAATGCCTGACCTTCCTTCTCAAAATGATCCAAATTAGCCTGAATTGATTCCGCAGATTGCTAGTGAAGAATTTACACATCGCATATTCTACTACAAGAAGGCATTTGATTCGGTCCCACATTCCTGTCTACTATATACTTTTCATTTCTACAAAATACACCGAAGATCACAGCATTCGTTGATGCCACAATGATGAGTTGGAACACAGCACTACACAAACACTTTGCTAGGCTTACCTCAGGCACTCTTGATACAATATAAAACCAAACACTCTAAATGGATGGCATTAAACATGCCGCCACCAACACACAACTTACTAATATACTACAAGTAACCACAGTTCACCAAAGACATTGGAATGGAATTTGGAATCAATAAATGCTGCAAGTAACATATAACATGCATGAAGAACTCGAATTTGGAGGGTTTTGAACTGGACAGTGCGTTGGTCATCTAATCCATGGAAGAGGGAGAGACCTACAAGCACATGTCATGGACAACACAAACATCAAAACTGCACTCAAGGACACCTACAGTGCTCTCTTTCACAACATCCTCAAAACACAATTCAATGCCAAAAATAAAACTGAAGCCATTAACACTTTTGCCAATCTCACACTAACATACTCCTTTGGCATAATCCCTGGATAAACACCAAACTCAAAGCACTACAACACATAACATGCACTACATTCACAAAACACAACGTATACCACCCCAAATCCGCAACAAAAAGGATGACACTCCCCCTCAAGGAGGCAGGCCGAGGACTCGTCAAGCTCATCGCCCTACATGAAAAACAAGTTACACACACACAAACACTTAGGGAACACTTTCATCAGAGAGCAACATACACACCATACCTCACTCCAGTTAGCCATTGTCAAGGCTGATACATACCTTACCCTCACTGGACCTTGAAAACTCTTACCCAACACTCACCCATGACACCCACACTCAGCAGCTGCATGAATCATGGTACCACAAGGAACTCCAAGACAGACATCGCCACAAACTCTGCCAGTTGACAAGGAAGCGTCGAACAGATGGCTGACAAATGGTGGGCTGTTTGGGGAAACCAAAGGGTTCATGATCTCAATACAGGACCAAGTCCTCCCCAAATGCAACTACAAGAAACACATTCTACATGATGCAAAGACACAAGACATTACAAGCAGAAAGTAGCATACTACTCAAAAGATGATTGACCACATAATATGTGGCTGCCCCTTCTCTCCCAAACAGACTATCTCCACCAATACAATCAGGTAGCATTGATCGTCCATCAACAGGTAGCACACAAACACTCATTTATTAAGAACATGGTCCCACACTACAAGTATACATCACAAAGCTTGCTAGATTCACCTACATATAAGCTGTATTGGGACTGCCTCATTCACACAGACAAAACCATACACCACAACAGCACACTTGTTGATAAGGCCAACAAACTGATCTATCTCATTGGCATTGTAGTTCCTGTCAGCAAGAACATGCAGAAAACTTTAGCAGACAAGATCAATAAATACACCGACCTAGCACACAAGCTCCAGAAGCAGTGGAGGCAGGACCCAGTATGTGTTGTACCCATCGTCCTGTCCGCCATTGGTCTGGTGCCTCACACATTGCACCACAGCCTCAGCACTCTAGGACTTCATAAAAACACTTATGCACAACTCCAGAAGGCTGTGGTACTCAACACAACACGCATAATTAGGAAATTTATGGATATAACCACATATCCTTAACCATTCTTCCACACCTTTCTTTTTTTTTAAAAAAAAAACACTTGGCAATATGTGCTTTGGTCCTTGACCCGCCATATTGTCTTTGCTGGGGAAACCCATGGTTTGAATCTTTTGCGGTATAATAATAATAATAATAATATCTTCATCTGATTTCAGGTCTAGTAGTTTTGAAAGTATTATCACTTGATGTATGTGAATTTGAATGTAGAAAAAAAATTAAAATATGATTTGAGGAGAGTTTTTGCATTTTATTTTTGCATTTATTTTACCCGTATTTAATTGGTTTTGGTTCTATTTTCTAAAGAATTTTTAGATTTGAGATATTTACCTCTTTGAGCATTGGTTTTACTCAGTTATACATAAATGTTATTGATCTAATCAGCCAAAATTGCTTGATTTAATTTTTTTCTTGATTATGAAATTTCATTATTAAGAATATTTACACTATATGGCCAAAACTATCCATAGACCCCTAGTCGGGACGCAAATGCTCCTGATACACATATTAATATGATCTCGGTCCCCCTTTTGCATCGATGTCAGCCTGTACATGTCTGGAGAGACTTTCCATCAGGTTTTGATAGGTGATCACAGGAACTGACTTCCAAGCATCCATGACAGCTGAAGTGAGTCCGGCCACGGAAGATTGGCGATGTGGTTGGGCTCGTAATCTGTGTTTTATTTTATCCCATAGATATCAATGGGATTGAGATCTCGGCTCTGAGACGGCCAGTCAAGTTGTGAAACACCCATGTCGTCAAGCCACGGCCGCACAAGCTTTGATATTTTTACAGGACAGTTATCCCGCTGGAAGAGAAACAAGCCTTCCCCAAACTGTTGCCACTGAGTCGGGAGGGCAGCATTGTCCAGAATGGCCCAATACATCGCAGAGTTAATGTTGCTCATCACAAGAACTAAAGGGCCCGAAGCACGAAAAACACCCCCACACCATTAAGCTGCCACTATCGAACTTAACAGTTGGCACAATGCAGTCGGATAAGAAGCATTTGCTGGGCATCCGCCAAACTCACAGGCGTCCATCGGACTGCCAGATCGGAAAGCGAGATTCATCATGCCACAGAACATTTTTCCACTCCTCCTCAGTCCAATTGCGGTGAGCTCTGCTTGCAACCGATGCTTTGCATTGATGGCGGAGATGTTCGACTTGTTAGCAGCTGCACGGGAACCCAAGTAGTTTAGTTCTCGACAAACAGTCGTGCTGCTAACGACAATGCCAAAAGCATGTTGGAACTCCGTCGTCTTACTACCAACGGAGACTTACGATTTTGCTTCCCTACTCCCTTCAGGGTTCGATGGCTATGGTCAGTCAGTTTTCTCAGTCTATCAGTTTGTGCAGCTGTCGTTTCACTGCCTCGATGTCTCCATTTTTCAATTACATCACTCACAGTTGATTTCAGCACGTGCAGCATGTTTGCAATTTCATGAACCGATTTCCTACAATGGTGGCATCCTATTATCATGCCACATTTGAAATCACTGAACTCGCCTGACTTCCTCGTTTTATCAGGAATGCAGAATTATGACCGCCCAAGCCCCCACCAATGCTTTTATAGCATCCGATGACGCATCAAACCTCCTGACCTGCCTGATCCACTTCGTCAGAAGGGTGTCCGGATACTTTTGGCCATATAGTGTATCTATCAATCTGAATTTAACAGTGTGTGT